>JAJJMC010014297.1:2802191-2833141 GCA_023531435.1 Papaver californicum | reverse complement strand
AAGCTATCAGATGGGCATAGTCACAGAGCAGATGAGTCTCTCAATGATAATACTTTGAGTAGGGCTGTCAACGGATTAAATTTCATCGGATTTTAACAAATCCGATAAGGTTAAGGTTAAGGATTATCGGAATTCCGAAATCCGATAAAATCCGAAGGATTTTAGAAAACCCAATCCGATAAGGTTAAGGTTAATTTATCGGAAATTCGGATTTTTCCGATAAAATCCGAATTCTGGGTAAAAACAAAAAAAAAAAACAAACAAAATTAAAATGACTTCTTCTGACTTCATACACATTCAAAATGTTCTAAAACAGAGTTCAGTTCAGTCTCTCAGTCTCACACATGAAAAGAAAATATAAAGACAACCCATAAAAAGTCACAAACAAATAACATGCAGCAAAAGAAACAATGGCAGACTGCTAGTGCTCTTGCTTGGCTGCTTGCATGTTGTTGCATCAACTTCAGTCTTCAATTTCCATATCTGCATTAGTACACAAATATTCAAAATCAATCAGAAATCAGAACAACAACAATTGAAACTATGAAAAATTGAGGATAAAGCAAAGGAAATTTTTTTTAACCTGGATCAAAGAAGTCTGGCAACCAATCACTTAGACGAAGCAATGCTTGGACTAATTCTGGATCTAATGAAGTTCTATGTGTTGTAAGAACCCTACCACCATCACTAAACATGGATTCTGATGCCACACTAGTCACTGGAACAGCCAAAACATCTCTTGCGATCTTTACGAGAGTTGGGTACTTAGGGGCATTTAGCTTCCACCAACTCAATATATCAAAGTTAAACTCATCTTGGGGTGACAGAGATGGAAGAATTGGTTCTTCTAAGTACTTCTCCAACTCAGACTTCTGAACACCATCTTCATCATTTTCAATCAATACCAAACCCGTGAGCAATGTAGATCCTAAATCTATCAGTAATCCGCATTTATAAAAACAAACATGGTGTAACACCAACTGCGACAAGTCAATATCAATAGGAACCTACAAGCATGAACGACCCTAGGAAATTTCAAAGATTCAATAATCTCTGCCAATAAAGTATTCATAAGTTAAATCCATTTTATGTATACATATGAGTACAGGTTATCTACAACATACTATATTTTTCATAGGATCACTGTAAACATACCTAGCATCAAACCAAGCAACTAAATAATGAAGGCATTGATTAGACCACGTGAATAATCAAAAGCAAATTAGGAATCCTAAGCAAAATCATTCCAAGGAAAAAAGTCAGACTCATAAGACAAAACACCTTCTTTAATGGCAGCCATAAATTACAACAACATCACAACAACTAGTCGCAGTAACAGAAGCCACATACCGCTAACCCTGAAGGTGCTACTTGTTTGTGCATCTCATACATTGATGAGTCTGTAAGACAATCATCAAAAATAAAAAATGCAAAACCTATAAGAACACTACTTTCTGCAACAACAATTGCTCGACTATAATTTGCAACAGGGATTTAAATACTGTGAATAGATTCATTACCTTGAAAGACTTGAATTCAATTTCACCTTAAGCCGTCCAGAGAATAAAGATTGAACTTAAAACAATCTGTCAATAACAGATAACATTTGAGATGAATTCAAGTCAGTTCAACAATCAAAATGGATAAAATTCGTAAGAAATAGATGGACTTGTGAATTCAATTCTCATTATAACTCTGTTAAATTCATCTAAACTGCTGAAAATGAAATCAGTCAAATTTTAAATTCGACATCATGGTTCAGGTAATGAAACCTGTTGCAACTGTTATTGCACTCTAAACAACTAGAGCTATCAATCTGAGATCGAAAATTGCTCTCACTTCAAATTAAATTGACAAACTCTATTATGATTCCAACAGTAAGATTCATGTGAAAACAATGTAGCTATACAACTCTTCCAAACCTTGTATTTGACAAATTCATAAAGCATAAAAAGTTGATATAGTTTGAACTCTTAACATTTAACATATCTCTAAGTCTATGACACCCTACTTCGGAATAACTTGAGAAAAAGATATAATTTCCAACTATCAATCCTTACAACATAGGAATCATTCAATTAAGCAGAACCAAATTAAGAATTCATAAATACAAAGCAAAAACAAGCATACATGATAGTTACCCCTTGAACCAAGATGAGGAGATGCCACAGTAACAAAATTCATACCCTAATGTTGCTAACAGATCACTGAAACCTAAAAATCATCACACGATTCACACCCATATACTGAAAACAGAAAACAAATCATCACACCCATATACTGAAACCTAAAAATCAAGTTAATCAACACACCCACAAATCGAAACCTAGAAAATCTTCACACTCGAATTACTTAAAACATCCCAAATCACGAAACAAAGAAGAAAGAAATTACCTGGTTGAAGTTTAGATGAAGGAAAAGAATCAAGAGATTAGATCAGTGGGGGGAGCCTCCAATCGTCTGTAACTCTGACTTGAAGACTGAAGAGAAGAGAGACGATTCAGACGAAATCCGAAAAGAGGAAAGACCAGGGTGCTGCACTGCTGCGTGCTGGTGCAAATGTGAAATGTATTCAGGGTGCGAAATTACAAAAAAAACCCTAGGTTATCGGATTTCGGATATTAACCTACCGGATATTGCCTAATCCGGATCCGTTAGGTTAAGAAAGTAAAATCCGATAGTCATTCCGATTCCGGAATCCGAAATCCGATAAATCGGATAAAATCCTATAGGATATCGGATTGTCGGAAACGGATTTCGGAATTCGGATGTATATTGACATCCCTAACTTTGAGCTAGATACATCATCAATTCCATAAAAGGCGCTATTGTTTTGGTTTTTTCACACAAAAATGTGAATGTAATAATTAAAGACTTAGGAGCTAGTCTCAACTTTTCTGTAGCTTGAGATGTAAATCAGTGGTATGGTAACTTTCCTAACTTTGTGAAAAAAAGAAAAGATTTACCAAAAGACACCGTAAAGCAATTAATTATTACCAATAAAAAAAAATGCTAAACCCTCATATTTCGTTGCAGTTTCAATTAGTAACTGTGCAAAAGCACCTTAAAAGTCTTGAGAGAGGATTACCAAAGATTAATTTCCGACAAGAAATCTTTCACGGTAAATAATTTTATAGTTGTTACAGACTTGCAGTAAAAAGCCATTGGCTTGAAAATTTGCCCTGTACTTCCGTTCAAAAGATAGATTTCTGCTTACCAGCAGAAGATAAAGGTTTTTTTTACTTCCTCAATTACTAACTGCTTATCCTTGATAAATCAAATAGTATAAATCTCCATTGTACATATTGAATAGTAATAGCTCTAAAGCTATGACATCTCATGTGTCTCTTTCTCACTTTATGTTGTTGATATTTACCTCAAGTCCAAGACCTTCCATAAGCCCCAGGTGTATCACAGATGCAACTAGTGAAGTTGGAAATACCTGCACATTAAAATCAGTAGTAGTGTTATAAAGACAAGATCCACACAACAAAAAGTCTGCCTGCCTACAAAATCCCCTTCTGCCCTCCCTGTTAGCAGCAATACACAAAAGGGGATATTAAGATTTACCATGCATATCATCCACCCAAAACTCAGCCTGTGTTCAAACTTTTACTACCAAGAATCAGCAAATGTGTAGGCTTTTGGGTATTAAGAAAATCTAATTCCACCCACTTTTGGTTGTAAATTGAAATTCTATCTATTTGAGAAAATTCACATGGGTACTCGGAAGGATCCTTCACAAAAGGAGTATACTAATTAGTGATTATTGCCTTAAATCCTTTTCATGCTCCTACACAGTATTGATCTCTGGTTGATTTTATATGTTTCTGTAAATCTTCAGTCAACTTTTAAGAACAAGAAATTTTAATGTCAGATGGGATAATTACTGACCTTCACTAGTAAATTGGGAAGAAAACCCCTGTACAGTGCTTTAAAACCATCATTTCTAATGGTTTTCTTGAATGCATCACACATGCCTGTAAACTCAACTGCTGCCTTGTTATTACCATCACATGCAATAATCGATGAAGAATTTTTCCAACCGCTCATCTGCATTCTTCGATGAATAACGTTGAAAGGATAAGCAAAGGTATGGCTTACAGCGAATGCAAAAAGACGAAAATATGGAACTTTTTTATTTATGGCCGCCATCTCTTCATGCACTTCAGGATTTATGCCCTTCGACTTCAATTCTATAAATCTCCCTATCACGACTCTTTCTGAGCTTATACGTATAGATTCATAGACGGCGAAGTTGAGACCTGTTTGTGCCACCTGTTTACACCAAACAGAATGTAAATACGGATCTCCATGAGAGGCTTGAATAATCTGGAAATAATGTTCTATTATGGAGAGTACAAAGTTCAAACACAATTCCAAAAATCCCAAAGCACGCTGCATTAAACCCTAAACAAAACTTTATTCAACTCAAAATCTCATATCCGGTAACAATGATGGGCACTAGCTTAGTAACAGCCTTCTTAATCAGAGGCTTAAAAATCAACAAAAAGGGAAAAGGGAAGAACTATGTATACTTATTAAACACAGCACATCAAAATATAAGAATCTAAATTGACAACAGGCAGATAATTAGAAACACAATCAGTAATAGTGAAAAAAAGAAGATCAAGGAGTGCGACGAGCGAAGTAACTTCTCCCAGAAGTCAAAATATAAGCTTTTTGGCTGGTCAGATTGGCAATTTGTATACTTCATTCGTAAAAATCAGACATCTTCTCTTTTCTTTCTCTGAAGAATACCCATCCCAAATCTGTTGTGAGACGGTCATACACTCATTGTGATATGTACGACGAAGCAAGGAGCGAAAGGAGGGACTTGAACCTTCAAAATGAGCCTCGACAAGGCTATGCTACCATACAACCTTTTCAAGCATGACAGAACAAGATACACAAGAAGGAAACCAGGGTTTTCCCATGTAGACAGTCACTTCTTCAATTTATTAGCAACATGGCATTTGCTTGAAGAAGATTAAGCCTAAGATGCATTAGTGGACTTACTAGTCCGATGGTAAAAGGAAGAAGTCCTTTATACAAAGCTCGTGGGCCTTCTTCCTGGGCAATTGTTGATAGAGCATGATATATTCCTCTGTATTGATATGGTGATTTTCCTGTCTGCATAAAGAATCAGTAGAAGGGTAAGAATCTTCACCTCGTTATGTTACTACCAAGTACCAAAACCAGAGAGTTTACCAAAATACTGAAAATAGAAAATTCAAAAAGAATGTTCAGTTAGTACCTGGACAGAAAGCCTTCCTTGTGCCATTCCCATGGGGTACGTTGCTGCCATCGCAATCATCAGAGTGCATGCTTGAATTCCAGGGGCTAACAAAATAGGAAGCTTTGCATTTTCTGCAAAACATAAACGGAAAAAAAGAATTTAACTTATATTCACCAAGACATTCTACTTCACAACCAAGTAACAACAACCAGCTACATTTGAATCTACCAGTAATAGTACAACTGACTAATTTGACATTTTTAAATAACAGACTCCAACATGTTTGACTCTCTTTAAAGATCACCTCAGGAAGTTAAGTTTTTAAGGAAAAAAGTGATGGCGAGGAGCCACTGTTTTGTCAAGGCAACTTTAACCTTCTCAAATCCAAATAATAATTTTGAAGTGCATTCACCTATTTCTCTATTTCAAATATATAAAGCTTTAGATTTTAGCATCGAAATTCAAAACAAAAACATATAGAATAACCACACCTTTGCCTGGCTGCTGCTGCCAATGGAGCCGTACAATCCTGTAACAAGTAATGCTGTACTGAATAGAGGGGAAGAAATACTTGAGTAGATAAATGACACACATGCCTACCTTGCAAGAACTTCCTAACAAATATCCCATAGTAAGTTGAGAGCTTTTTAGAATCAGATGAGCCTCAGAGATAAGTAGCATACAAAAGAATGAAGTAATAACAATATGCTTTAGTAAATCACCACTGGTCAGATGTAAATCATGTAACTGTATTTCTTTTAAAAATACGATACGTTGATATGAAACCCTGTGCAGATTCGTTTAAGATGTAAACTAATATCATATGCACCCCCTAACAAACACGTCATAGTTTGCTCCTATGATTAAAAAACAATCATTATAGGCTTATGACTACATAAAAGAAGTGCTTTCTGCAAACACATCGAAGCTATATGTTGGCTCAAGTATCCTGTTGCTTCTAGATCTGTAAAGACCATTGAAGTGCACAAAGGACCCGTGGCCTATTGTAACTGTGAATATCAGGCTGGACGTCGATAATGCATTCTCAATAGGTTAAAAGGCTAAAACCTTGAATAACTAATCATTTAACCTAAAATTATACCACTGTTAGTCCAGATTTTACAGTTTCATGATGTTATATCTCATTTCTAAATGTACCAGAATAGAAAGAGAAAACAGAAACTCAGGATGAGAGTCCATTGATCCAACCGTTGCATAATGAATTGTTCAACAAAGTTGTCAAATCATATCTAAGTACGAAAAAACACAAATCAGTCAGCATATATAAAACAGCTAATATTAACAAATGCAGCAATGAATATTAAGCCCAATAAAAAAGATTGCACCTTGTTAACGAATGAACAACAACAAGGGAGACTGTAGAAAATGACACTGCATGCGCAATAAAAGCACCATTGCCCTTAAATAATCCTCGAAAACCATCAGTTCTCCTCATATGTTTTAAGCCTTGAATTACATCCTTATATTTTATATCCCGAGAGTTTTGAACCTGCATTTTCCAACAACCAAACAAACAATTAGGCTAACGGACCAAAAATTCGAAGCCTTGTAGTTTTGAAGGCACAACATTATCCCTTAAGGAAAAAAGGACCACATTTAAAAAAATGAAAATTGGTGAAAATGCAAACCTCTAGAAAACGAAAACCTTAGAAAGTGAAAATTGAAGCCTTAAAAAATGAAAATGAAAACGAAACCCTAGTAAATTGCACAGTGTGGTCCTCTTCCCTATTGAGAAAATATGTGTGTTGGAACAATGAGAGTTTGAGTTTTGGTCCTTTAGTCTAATTAACCCATAACCAAATTATGTACCTTGGTTAAGGAAGCAAACCGGGAATAAAGACCTCACATCATTCCAAACTAGATATTAGTTGAATTGACGAGGACCTACTCAATCAGTAAGATGCGTGCGTGTTTAACATGGCTTTCATTGTTATTATGAAACATAAGTATTGGATTAATCACAATTCACAGTACAAGATCTATTTGCAAATAAAAATGAATAATTAGTAATTACTTTCTATGAAAATCACTATGTTCCTGTGAGCAGACATGTTTGGTTCTTGTAATATGAATTTGAGTAGAATATGAAGGTGACATGCTGTCAAGTAATCAATCATTCACATTTCTACACAATTATATATATATATATATATCTTTCGAGCGCTGAGATGTAATTGATCATTTACTATGAATTTGATCATGATTGGTCATATATAAAACAGAAGTAGCAATTTATCAAGAAGACTACCTGAAGCAATATTTCTAAGCGTCTTAAAGGGGCAACAGCAGTGACAGACCTGCAATAGATCGACACAATATAGATATGGTGCCCAGCATACGCATAGCAAAATAATAATAATCAAACTTCACTAGTTAAAACTCTGAATGCCTTGGATTCAAGTGATAACAAAGATCTGCATTAACTTTCATTACTATCCAACTCAAACTTTTAAAAGAAAGAACGCAATTCTGTAGGGAATTATAATTTATGATCTTTGTTATACCAACCATCAACGTTTCAAGATATATAGTCCAAAAATACAATCATTAACTTGCTTGGAACATCAGATATGAACAATACTATAACTATTATATCAGGCAATACCCCATGAATTATCTGGTCTTAAACTCTATGCAAAAACGAAATGAATTTGTATCTTTGTGACAAATAAAATGCAGTAGTAGTCGTATTAGATTCCCCAGCCAGTCCATTACAGAAATTAACAATGAAATAAACTCAACGGCAAATGCAGGTAAGCTAGCATATCCACATAACGATTACAAAGAGCCATCCCATGCAATAAAGTTTGAGCATCCTATTCCTAATGTACTTATAAGTTACATCCCCCTTTTATGAAGAAGAAGACATTTACAACTTTGGTGAAGAAACCACCAAAAGAATCGCCTCACTACTTTATTTCGTTATATTTTGATAATCAAAAGGAAGAGATTTTTGTAAGAAAATCAAGCACATGACAAGAAATAGATCACTCATTGAACAGAAAATTTTTGAAAGCCACATCACCAGCCAAAAAGCAAAACAATCCATGAAATTAACACAAATCTCATAAACCTAATAGGGTTTGATTTCTTAAAATTGATGTAAAAACATAGTTGGTGAGACAAATGGTTTTTTAAACTTTCACAGCAATTAGCTAAAAGGAATATCAGGAATTAAGTAAAAGAAAAACACACAGATTTTGGATTATGATAACTAACAGTAATAACTCCTAGTAATACATACATAAAATTACTTCAATTGATAAAAATTAGTTTAACAAGTGAATGAGATTCTACAAAATAATTAAAGAACTTACACTCCCAAACCAACAACACTAAATTTTCGGTTTCTTCTTCTCTTAGGAGTAGGAGGAGGAGGACCAACTGGTTTCTTCATTGTTTCCAGGCCAACACTGTTGTTTTCAAGCTCCATTAGAGAAGTCAAAAAATGGTTTTGCAAAAGAAAAGGAACCATTAAAAGGAACCAACCAGTCTATAGAGAAAAATTCACAGAAAATATTTTTAGTAAAATTCCATGGAACTTTTGAAAATGTACGAATTTGCATTGCATTTTGCATGACACAACGGTCTCTCTCTCGCTCTGACCCTGTGTACAAATTGAGTGCAGGGTTTTCAAGGTTTTCAAAGTAAAGGTTGTTCTGACTTCTGAATTTCCTTTTTAAAACCGTATTTTCGGAACAGGGATTAGGGCTTGGGAGTTGGGCCCACCTAACTTTTTGCCCCAAAATATTATCCTAACTTTTTCTCTCGAAATTACTTTACGAGTAACAGAACAAAGTTTCTGAAAGAAAAAAATGTTTAGGTAAATTTTTCACCTGGCTAGCTTTGGCTCCATACGAATTATTTTGGACTTACCCATTTTTATATCCTTCGATACGGTGGTGTTTAAATTTAGATAAAAATATTAAATTATGTTTTATAAATTCTAATATTATAAATTAAAAGTAAAATCAATTGCTAAAACTAATTACTTCATTTATATTTCATCAAACGATTCTTCTTCTTTTCTTTTTATTTTTTTCTTCTTTCTTCTTTTTTTTTTTTTTCTCTCAATTCCAAACAAAAACATCGTCAATAATCGACGATTCAAAAACGATTAATCAATTGATTTTTCTATATAACGAAAATGTCAAAACGAGTAAAGCATCTCACTGGAGCAACTCAACCTAGTGGAAGCAATCCACAAATTGCAAAAGCAATTCAAAATAAACAACCGAGGAGGAAAACGGTTACGGAGGAACCCGAAAAAACTCTCACACACAATGACTCGAATAAGGTACTTTTCTATCATCCTATCACTCTAAACTATGTTTTAATCACATGCCCAACACTCAAAAATTTCGTTTGATTTCTTGGTTTTCTGTGAAAACCATAATTGTTCAATGTGCATGTCTACATCCAACTATTCCAATTTGAATCGGTCGATGTTCATGCCCCTATCGTCTGATTCTAAAGTAACTGAAAAGTCAGGAAGAACATTGATCCAGAATCGTTCGTCGAGAAAAAACTGAACATTTCTTAGAATCGTTCGATATGGACATTCCTATCGAACAATTCTTGGTCGAGAAGAAACTGGAAATTTATTTGAATCATTCGATGTGTACATTTTTATCGAACGATTCTGGGTCGAGAAAACCCCCAATGTTTCTGTTGGTTTTTTAGCCTAGAATCGTTGGATATGAACACCAACATTAAACGATTTTTTTTAGTGTATAATGCTAGGAGTCATTGGATGTCGATGTATAATGGTGGCCGATTCTACTCTTGGAATTCCTAAATTCATTTGAATTCGATTGTTGATTATTGTATGTTGTTGTACTCTTTAGGAATAAGGGAAAGGGAACGGCAACGGAAAACAGAGAAAAGAAAAAACATGATCTTACTACTTCTCAGAGCTTGGGACCTTGTCGAAAGGACGGTAAGAACTTGGTGGCTAACTATCGTAGGGTGCAACATCCAAGCACATATCATTCCATGCCGTAAAGGTTGATAGGAAGTATGAACAATCCATCGAATGGAGTTGCAACTACCTGATCGAGTGTGGCAACCATCATTCCTTGACTTGGCATTGCCGAGCCAGATGATATGAGTTACCATAATGTCACAATCACCTCTAAATTAGATGATATGAGCGACAAGGTGTTGCACATTAATGCATTGTATTGCGGATGCCTACGTACCCAACCCGTACCTTGAAGGGATCAAGCATGATCGTAGTTCATCCAGAGGGTCAATTCGAACGGAACAAGCAACGTAAGACTATTAAGGCAAAGCCAACATCGATTCCAACTTGGTGTAGCAAAGCCAAAGGCCAAGCAAATCCTAATCCGTATAGGCCAAAGCACTTTCGCGAGATACGCACAAGTATGCATTTTCAAGTACTCAACACGGATGAATGATGCTTTCGCATAATTCAAGCTTCACCGGCTAAGCTACAAGCATATTGACGCTTACGCATCAAGTATGCACCAACGTATAGAACACATCGCATAAATGTGCAATACCGTTCATGCACATTCAACCAAAGCCCCTTCCTTATATATATCTTAATCGCATTTCCTTATGTTTGGAAAAGAAGGGTAAGGGACATCCATCGACTGCACAATAGTGATGCATCCTCGAGTATGCATCATGGCATAATAGTGATTTAGCACTATAATGGGTTCTCGGGTAAGCTACACGGTACGGTGATACTTCCGCTAGTAAGCATCATTGCATGATAATTCCTTAGCATTATAATGTTTCTCGGGTAAGCAACATTGGATCAGTGATGCTTCCTTGGGTAAGCATCCTCGGGTAAGCTTCACGGGATAGTTATGCTTCCTTAAGTAAGCATCAACTTCTAACCAACACCTCTCCCCTATATATGTCTTATCAGCATTTCCGTATGTTTGGAAAAGGAGGGAAAATGACATTCATCTACTGCACTTTCTAGAGATGCATTCTCGGATATGTATCACGGATCAGTGAAGCTTCCTTGGGTAAGCTTCATAATAACATGGATGCTTTCTTGAGTAAGCATCCTCGGGTACACTTCATAGGGTAAATATGATGCTTCCTCGAGTAAGCATCAACTTCTAACCAACACCTCCCCTCTTATATATGTCTTATCAGCATTTTCATATGTTTGGAAAAGGAGGGTAAGATGATAGACACATTTATATATCTTATTCGATATCATATTTATATTAATAGTTCTCAATTTATGTGCTAATAATATTATTTTATTTATTTTTAAGTATTTTTGAAGAATAAACAGTTGTGGAAAAGACGACTTTGAAGTGTTAAAAGTACCTCAGAAAAGTGTTAAAGGCACCCCATGAAAAATTACTAAAGGCACTATTCATTTGGATAAGGGCGCCCTAATTACTAAAGGCACCCAGTTGCTTCCATTTAAATTTGAGTTTTGGCGGGAAGAAATTTAGCCCTCATCTGCGTGAAATGGTAATGGAATAGTTGGAGAGCTCAGGAGGCCAAGAGAAGGAAGAGATATCAATCCAGATATTTTTTCTCTGGTGCTGCTGAAGAATATGAAGAACAGAGGCTACGACAACTGTTTCTTTAACCTCTCAGCCACGTTTTCTTCATCCATTTGCAACGGATATCTTCGTATTTGCAACATTTATCTTCAGCTGCAATGGTTTCTTCAACCCATCTGCAACGGATATATTAGCATCTGCAACGTTTATCTTCAGCCTTACTTTGTAACTGTGAGTCTGTAACTCCGATAAACGTTGCAAACTCATTGTTTTCTTTATTATTCTCCTTTTTCATCATTTGTAAACACTTTGATCCATGAACCATTATTTTGAGCAAGTGATTAATATGAGGAGCTAAACCCCTTTGCTGAGACGATGAAGGAAGCCATTGTTCCGAGAAAAGTGGTATATTTCTATTTTAATTGATTTTTTCAATTTCTTTTATGATTATTTGCTTTGATTAAAAAATAATTTAAGGATTTTTATTAAACAGTTGTGATTTATTTTGATAGAGCATGCTTAGCCTATGGTTTTTGATGTTCTATACTTTTGATTTACAATTGTTACTTTGAAAATCTACCTTTGCAACATATTAGAATCACTTTAAATGTAAAGAATTTCATGAATATTGATTAGACTGAATCACTTTAATTGATTAGACTGAATCACTTTAATTGGTTTTCACTTTAAGTGGAATCCTGAGTCTCAGTGCTTCTTTAATCTTGATACCAACTTTCTTTTGAGTTTTCTAGTTTAATTATTAAAGTTTGAATCTAAAATCAATCTTCACAAGTTCGAGAGTTTGAATCTATCCCGGTCCCAACATTATTAATTTATAGAGGTTTTACTGTGAAGAATGGGTGGATCTTCCAAGCGTCACAAACCAGCCATGTACCCGGACATGGAGAAAGTTGTTTATGAATGGTTTCTCCAACATCAAGAGCGTGTGAATATAACAGGAGAGCTAATCATAGAGAAGGCGGTTGAGGCGCTGAAGCTTTTGTATCCACAGGATTCTTCCGAGCATAAACTTTCACAAGGATGGCTTGAGAAATTTAAGTTAAGGCATGGTATCAAATCATATCGCCGTTTCGGAGAAAGTGGCTCAGTCGACACACATGACATGGAGAAGAAATTGGAGTCTATAAGGGAAAAAATTGATCAATTTCCTATGAAAGATGTTTTTAATATGGATGAAACTGGTTTGTTTTACAGGTTACAAGCTGACCATTCACTTGCAACAAAACAACTTGAAGGTAGGAAACAGGACAAGGAAAGACTTACAATTGTTATGTGTTGCAATGAGGATGGCTCGAAAAAAATTTCTCTATGGATCATTGGTAAGTATGCAAAGCCACGTTGTTTTAAGAATATCAACATGAATAGCCTAGATTTTGAATACCGTGCCAACAAAAGAGCATGGATGACTGGGTTGCTTTTCGAAGAATATGTTCGTTGGCTGGATGAAAAAATGCACGGTCGAAAAATTCTCTTGGTAGTGGATAATTGTCCAGCCCATTCAAATAATATCCAAGGGTTGCAAAACATTGAGTTGTTTTTTCTACCGCCAAACATGACTTCAAAAATTCAACCATGTGATGCTGGAATAATTAGAGCCTTTAAAATGTACTACCGTAAAAGGTTTTACTGTAAGATTTTAGAAGGTTATGAGTTGGACATTTTCTTCTCCGGAAAAGATTAATGTTTTAGATGCTATCAATTTGGCCGTCTCAGCTTGGAGAAATGTGCAACAAGAGGCCATAGAAAATTGCTTTCGACACTGTAAAATTCGTTCGGCGAATCCAACCGGCTCAAGTGATTTAAACGATGTAAATTCTGGGGAAGACATTCGTGAGCTTGAGAACTTGATTACATGTATGCATTATCGGCACAAAATGGATGTGAATCACTTGCTAGATTATCCTGGTGAAAATAATGAATGTTACGAGGTTCAAAGCATTGAAGAAATTGTGGCGGATACCATTCAAAATCCGGTCGATGACGAAGTTGAGGATGATTCAATAGCTTTGGAACCGGTCACTCGGAAAGAAGCATTGCAAGCGGCAACAACTCTTCACAACTTTTTGTTGCAATACGAGAAGACAATGCCCCAACTCTTAAGTGCAATGAGGAGATTTAAAGATGAACTCAATATAGATTTGAAGTTCAACAAAAAACAAATGACTATAGATTCATTTTTTACTAGACAATATTAGAATTTGGAATCTTTTAGTAATTAATAATTTATAGTTTCATTGGGACCAATATATATACACTGGGATTTCAAAAAAGTTATTATCTTATTATTTTATCGATGGGGTCCAATTTTATACTGGTCCCAAGTTGGGACTGGACAAATTATTAATTTTATCGAGGTTATTAATTTATCGAGTATTAATTGATAGAGGTATTACTGTAGTTAGTTTAGTTAGATTCTTATTTTTATTTGTTCAATTTTACGTTTTTGGGTATTTTTCTTTGAATTACAGGTTTTGGATCAAAAAGAAATTTGAGCCAAAGATTATATTGATTGATTAAAGACTTGGAGTCAAAGATAAATCGAAAAGCACAAAAAAAGAAGACAATTTTTTAAAAAAAATTTAGAATTTTTGTTCTCTTTTTAGAAAATTGTATTCGGAAATTCTTATTATTTTGTAATTATTTTAGGTATTTTTCTGTTTTTTTCTTATTTTTGGACTTTCGACTTTGGACTTTTGGACTTTTGGACATTATTTTTATTTTTAAATCTTATGGAAGGGTAATTAAATATAAACTGCACAAGGAAGGACGATAATTATGATATTATCTCGGCCCCTCGGGTTCGTACACTGACATAGGAGTCGGTGGCCTTAGTCGACTTTAACGGTTCATCGCCCGTCTGGAATGGGAGGTAAGACTCTAACCACCCGCGAATCCCCTGTCAGTGGGTTTTCTGTATTCATTCGTAATGCATATATGTTGTGGACTTGAATACAAAATTTAGTTTTCTAGTAAAGGGAAGAAACTGGCCAAATAAGATAAGGGTTCGGATTTCATCACCGAATCCTTTCTGCCCGACTTAGGAACACGTTACCTACGCGAACCTAAGTCTAAAATTTGACTAAAAGAGACCTATAGGGTAGCGAGCTTATTGGAAAGTCATTCAAAAGGACTGTATTGGTTACTCTGTTATCCTAACTCAAAGTTCAGGAAGATATTTTAAGTAGATTCGAGCCGCCTTGCAACCCAAGGAAATGTTGCCAAAGAGGCAGGGTTATCAAAGCTCCTTATAACTTATCATGTTTCTATTCGACTTAATCTAATTCAGATCGTTCTAAGAGATTTGCTAAAACTGTAACTAGTTTCCTTTTGGAAGAATAGAAGCTGGTCTAGAAACAATCTAAGTGGATCCATCATGCTTTTGTTTGCTAGATTCAGTAGGTTTGATTTGGTTGAGTCGTCCTTGTTTGTATATGTTTAGAACCCCCTTCTTGTTAGGATTTATTTTCTTAGATTTTTTGTAAATATATTAGGAAGTTTTTCTCAGAAAATGTTGAAGTGGTATTATGAGGACCAATACAATGAATATCCGACTGAATTTCAAAATAGACATTATCCATACTATCAATATGGTGTGGATAGTAGTCGGGACCGCCACCAACCTTTTGGAGGTTATTGCTCATACCAAGTTGATCCCAGTTACTATTCGTACATACACCCGTCATATGAACATAAAAATGAGCAAATTCGAGTTCTTTGTCTTGGAGGGATGCCCTAAAGCAGATAAAATCTAGTACTCCCTATGATGACCCAAATCATTTTCTAGAAGAATCACACGAGTAGTTGCAATCTAGTACTCCTTATGATCCATTCGTTTTTTCTAGAGAATTCCCTCAAAGAGTTGACTGAGGATACAAATAGGATCATATTCAGTATGGGGGGAACAATTAGTAGTCGAACTCTTCCTCTAGAAGAATCACACGAGCAATTGCAATCTAGTACTCCATATGATCCATTCGTTTTTTCTAGAGAATTCCCTCAAGCAGTTGACTGAGAAAACAAAAATGTTTGGATTAAGTGTGAATGAAAGTCTTGCAAAGAATAATATTGCTCAAAATGATCTTAATTTCCAATATAGTGCTACCCTTGATAATTGTTCACCTAGACAAGAGGAGGAGGATAAAATTGGTAACACTACTTATTTAGACGAGGTTCAAACATCTTCATATTATTATGATGATGAGGATAGTATTGGTGAAGAACTTGAAATATACAGGCAGAGTGATCAGGAAATTGTCACTCCAATTGTGCTTCATGATGATAGTGTTGTTTTTGGTTTAAATCCAAATAATTTTAATGATTATTCACCTATTCAAAATGAAGAGGATTTGACTAGAGATACCATTGTTTTAGACGATGTAATACTTTCTTGTTTTGAAGCCGATAATGGTTTAGAGGAACGAGTTTGTCCTGAGACTAGTGATTTAGATTCTAACGATTCGAAGACAATAGTCTCTGACGAAGATGATAGACTCATAGAGAATTTTAATGTGATAGAGGGTGATTTGATTCAGGTTGATAGAATCGTCTCCCAATGGATTTTGTTGTCCTAGACACCCAACCATTTTCAGGTCCCAGAGGCTCAAATACCGGTGATCTTAGGTCGTCCCCTTTTAGCTACATATAATGTCGTCATCAATTATCGAAATGGAATAATTAATTTTTCTTTTGGTAACATGACTATTGAACTGAATCTATTTAGTATGAGTAGACAACCTTCTTGTGAGATCTATGATTTAGAAGATGTGAACATAACTAGTACTTCAGTTCATAAATCTTTTCCAAACACTTTGTTATAAGATTCATTAGAGAAATACCTAGCCCACTTTGGGTTTGTGTTGACGATGATAGTGTTATTAATGAGGTAAATACTTTGTTAGATTCTGCACCTTTGATGGACACTTATAATATATGAAAAGCTAAGTTTGTACTTCTACCAGTTTATAAGTCTGCCTTATTTCCTTCTATAGAGGAAGTTGAGTGTAGTTCTGACCTTAAGGAACCTAGAATCCAACTAAGAGTTTTTAGTCCATCTGAGAGTAATGTCCACCCTAAGTTTGGGGGTACCGATGATTTTTTTGATTGTCAAGTATCCTTTCTTAAAGTCCCTCACTTGGGCATTGATATTTTCACCTCTATCATTTTACAAGATCATCTTCAAACTAGATTTCCTGAGCCTGGTGATGTCCAGAAAGAAGTTCATTTGCTAGAAACCCATCATCTGGTCGATGTGGTTTACTTAGGAATAATACCAAGATTGAGTTTGTTTTCTCACCAAAATATTTTTTTCCATAAGTGGGAACGTTTAAATTTCAAATGTGTGAGTTATTAAGTTTTGAGACTAAGCCTAATTACTTTAGGATATAAGAATCGACATATTTGCTTAAGAATGACCATCATTTTCATAGTAGTCAACTGTGCGGGTCAAATCTGATAGACTTTGAGGATCCACAATTATTCAGGTTATTATTATGTGCCTTAAATTTATTTAGTTGAGTTTTTCCAGACGCTACAACCTGATCCTATGGATCCTCCCTATGGGTAAATTCAGCATAAAAAGATTTATCTAGACACTTTCATAGAGCCCGAACCTGAACCTCAACTAGATGTAGTTTTCTTAAACAAGACACTAGATAGGGATAAGGTTGTACTCTGTTTTTTCACTTTCTGGGCCTACTGCAGTCTCCTTCTATTTTGGATAATATTATTTTATTCATATGACCCACAATTGTTCCGACTATTGTTATATGATTTTATGAGGTGACAAATTCTTTCTTAGTCTGGATGAAGACTTTAAACTTAGCACTTCTTGGGAGGTAACCCATGCTCATTCGAAACGGTAATATCTTTCCTTAACTCCTTTCCTTCGATTGGTAACAGTTTCTCCTTGTTCATTCTTTTAATAATTCATCTTTAGAACATTGAGGACAATGTTAGATTTAAGTTTGAGGGTAAGGGAGAAACTTTTAGTGAAATATGAAACTCCAAAGTCTAGAAACTTGTGAACAATTCAGGATGACACTAACCATTCTAGGTAGATAGAAACTTAGCTCTTTTTCTACAGGAATTGGTGTGCACAGCTAAATGGTCTATTCATAAAAGGATGCCTAGCTCTGGTGTTAGAAATAACATGATAGTTGTCACTATATCTCGGAGTCTACCTCGACCATATCAACTTATGTTTTTATTTTTGCAATTTTTGTGTTTCTCTAAGTGATTTGGTGGGGCACCAGTATCGAATTGTTGTCACCGCCAGGATGAAGTAGTGTGTTTGAGATCAAGCCCCATTATTGTATTATTTAGACCATTTTCAAGAATTTCTTTTTTCCGAGTATTGACACTTTGATAGCAATATATGTGTGTTCTCCCTGTCTCCGTCAAGCGTGGAACGTAGGATCCATGAGAACTATCATGTGAGATGCTAATAAGGAGCATGCGCTTGGATTCATTTGATCCAATCATGTTGTCAATATATTTAAAAATAATAAATAATTGTTTTATTTTCAATAGATCGACCGTTGGGACCCTTGTATATACCAGCTAAGTCGATATTAATATAAGAATTAAGACCAGTGGGAGCGTATTTCAATCCATTAGGATTCATCCTGGGACTGACCTTCAGAGAGATATGGAAAACACCGTTCACCTTAATCAACACGCGCAAACTTCATTTTGTCTATATCCATCTTCTAAATCTTTTCATGTGATTGTACTTTGATAGATTATGAGTATCGTGGTTGAACGACTATCTAACTAAAGTTTTGAATTCTTTTATGAATTTTAGTACACTGAGTGCAAACTCGTGTACAACAATTGGACTCATATAGGGTAATGATTCCTATAGCCAAAGAATTTAGTATGCCAACTAAATAACTTATTTAGTGTCTACCCTCAATCGTTTGCAAGTAGCTAGGGTTTGGAGTAACGGTTTTGTGGTTACACCTATTTGTAAACCCTCACAGACAAAACTCGTCCACTAGGGACACCTAGGGGTTTAAAGGCTTGTTGCACACGCTAAGTGCAATCGCGATGCCTGCAAAAGTGAGTTAGGATTTTTATTTTATCTTTAGATTCGATTTGCTCGAGAACTAGCAAATAATAAGTTTGGGGTATTTGATAGACACATTTATGTGTCTTATTTGATCTCATATTTGTATTAATAGTTCTCAATTTATGCACTAATAATATTATTTTATTTACTTATTAGATATTTTTGAAGAATAAACAATTGTGGAAAAGATGGCTTGGAAGTGTTAAAAGTACCTCAGAAAAGTATTAAAGGCACCTATGAAAAATTACTAAAGGCACCCTTCATTTGGATAAGGGTACCCCAATTACTAAAGGCACCCAGCTGCTTCCATTTAAATTTGAGCTTGGGCGGGAACAAATTTAGCTCTCATCTGCGTGAAATGGTAATGAAATAGTTGGAGAGCTCAGGAGGCCAAGAGAAGGAAGAGAAATCAATTCAGAGAATTTTTCTCTGGTGTTGCTAAAGAATACGAAGAACAAATGCTACGACAACGGTTTCTTCAACCTCTCATCCACGGTTTCTTCATCCACTTGCAACGGATATCTTCGAATTTGCAACATTTATCTTCATCTACAACGGTTTTTTTAACCCATCTGCAACGAATATCTTAGCATCTGCAACGTTTATCTTCATCCTTGCTCTGTAACAATGAGTCTGTAATGCCTATAAACGTTGCAAACTCATTATTTTCTTTATTATTATCCTTTTTCATCATTTGTAAACACTTTGAGCCATGAACCATTATTTTGAGCAAGTGATTAATATGAGGAGCTAAACCCCTTTGCTGAGACGATGAAGGAAGCCATTGTTCCGAGAAAAGTGGTATATTTCTATTTTAATTGATTTTTTTAATTTCTTTTATGATTATTTGCTTTGATTAAAAAATGATTTAAGGATTTTTATTAAACAGTTGTGATTTCTTTTGATAGAGCATGCTTAGCCTATGGTTTTTGATGTTCTATACTTTTGATTTACAATTGTTACTTTGAAAATTTACTTTTGCAACATATTAGAATCACTTTAAATGTAAAGAATTGCATGAATATTGATTAGAGTGAATCACTTTAATTGGTTAATGGTGGAATCCTGAGTCTCAGTGCTTCTTTAATCTTGATACCAACTTTGTTTTGAGTGTTCTAGTTTAATTATTAGAGTTTCAATCTAAAATCAATCTTCACAAGTTCGAGAGTTTGAAACCCATTCTTACCACATCTACACCACATCATAAGAGACATTCATCTACTGCACTTTCTAGTGATGCATTCTCGGGTATGCATCACGGATCAATGAAGCTTCATTGGGTAAGCTTCATAACAACATGAATGCTTCCTTGAGTAAGCATCCTCGGGTACACTTCATAGAGTCAGTGTGATGCTTCCTCGAGTAAGCATCAACTTCTAACCAACACCTCCCCCTATATATGTCTACCCCCCAAACTTATTATTTTCTAGTCCTCGAGCAAATCTAATCTAGAAAATAAAAATCGAACTCAATTTTATAGGAATTACGACTACATTTAGCATGTGCAACTATCCGTTAAACTCCTAGGTGACCCTAGAAGACGAGTGTTGTCTCGTGAGGGTTTATAAGGGGTATACCCACAAAACCTTTACTATAAATTTTAGCTACTTGTGAACGATTGAGGGTAGACACTAATAATTCTATTTAGTTGGCTACCAAATTCTTCGGTTATGATAATCATTACCCTATATAATTCCAAATGTTGTATACGAGTTTGCACTCAGCGTACTAAAATTCATAAAAGAATTCAAAACTCTACTTAAGCAGTCGTTCAACCACGATACTCATAATCTATCAAAGTTCAATCATAAGAATAGATTTAGAAGATGTATATGGACAAAATGACGAAATTTGCACATGTTGACTAAGGTGAACGGTGTTTCCCATATATTCATGAAGGTCATTGCCAGGATGAATCCTAATGGGTTGAGATATGCTTCCACTGGTCTTAATCCTTATACTAATATCGACTCAGCTGGTATATACAAGGGTCCTAACGGTCGATTTATTGAAAATAAAACAATTATCTTTATATTATTAAATGTACTGACAACATGATTGGATCATTTGAATCCAAGCGAATACTCCGTATTAGCATCTCACATGATAGTTCTCATGTATTCTGCGATCCACGCTTGCTTAGGCGACAGAGACAGGGAGAAAAATCAATACTAGTGCCCCACCAAATCACTTAGAGAAACACAAATAATTGCAAAAAAAAAGGTGATATGGTCAAGATAGACTCCGAGATATGGTGACAACTATCCTGTTATTTCTAACACCTGAGCTAGGAATCCTTTTATGAATAGGTCATTTAGCTGGCACACCAATTCCTATACAAAAAGAATTAAGTTTCTATGTACCTAGAATGGTTAGTGTCATCCTGAATTGTTCACAAGTTTCTAGACTTTAGAGTTTCATATTCTAACTTAAAAGTTTCTCCCTTACCCCCAAACTTAAATCTAACATTGTCCTCAATGTTCTAAAGATAAATGATTAAAAACATGAACAAGGAGAAACTGTTACCAATCAAAGGAAAGTAGTTAAGGAAAGATATTACTGTGTCACATGAGCATGGGTTACCTCCCAAGGAGTTCAAAGTTTAAAGTCTTCAGCCAGACTAAGAAAGGACTAGTCAGCTCAAAAAAATCATATAGCAATAGCCGGAACAACTGTGGGTCATCTGAATGAAATAATGCTATCCCAAATAAAAGGAAACTCAACAAGCCAAAAAATGAACAAACCGAACACACCCTTATCTAGTTTTTTGTTTAAGACAACTACATTTAGCTGTGGTTCAGGTTCAGGCTCTATAAAAGGGTCTAGATAAAATGTTCTCATTGGATGGATTTCCTCATTGACATAATCCGGAGAATCAGGTTGTAGAGTCTGGAAAAACTCAACCAAGAACTTAGTAGCACACAAAATAACCTGAATAATTGTGAATCCTCAAAGTCAATCAGATTTGACTCACACAGTTTACCACAATGAAAGTGGTGGTCATTCTTAAGAAAATGTGTCGATTTTATCCTAGAGTAATTAGGCTTAATCTCAAAACTTAATAACTAACACATTTGAAACTCATACGTTCCCACAATTGGAAGAAAATTTTTTGGTGGGAAAACAAAGTCAATCTTGGTATTATCGCATGGGTAAACCACATCAACCAGAGGATGCGCTTCTAACAACTGAATTTCTTTCTGGACATGATTGGTTTCAGGAAAACGTTTATGAAGATAATCTTGTAAAATGGTAGAAGGATATATGTGAAGTCCCACGTGAGGGATGTTTCTAAGAGTCAAAGGTAAAGTACATGGATAATGATAATCACCCACAAAATCAAAATTTTCAGTTTCCTTGGATAAACTAGTCATAATTTCCCTAATTTTTAGATCGTTAGATTTTTGAAAGTGGTCAATTGATTCTTCTAAGTTATAATTATGTGGTGCATCTTCACTCATATTTAAAATATCTACGAGTCTATCTTCTTTATCTAAGATTATTGTTTGTAAATACTTGGATTCCAAAACAGTATTCTCAGGATAAACCCGTTCCACTAAACCATCGACTTCGAAACAAGGAAATACTACGTCGTCTAAAACATTGGTATCTCTAGTCAAATCCTCTTCCTTTTGAATAGGTGAATAATCATTAAAATTATACGGATTTGAACCAGAAATAACACTATCATCATGAAACACAATTGGAGTGACAATTTCCTGATCACTCTACCTGTATATTTCAAGTTCTTCACCAATACTATCCTCATCATCATAAATATATGAAGATGTTTGAACCTCGTCTAAATAAGTAGTGTTACCAATTCTATCCTCGTCCTCTTGAATAGGTGAACAATTATCAATGGTTACATTATATTGGCAATCAAGATCATTTTGAGCAATATTATTCGTTACAAGACTTTCCTTCACATTTAATGCAAACCTCTTTATATTCTCAGTTAACTGCTTGAGGGATTCTTCTAGACAAATAGTTTGGCTACTATTTTTTCCCTTCACACTTAATACAAACCTATTTGTATTCTCAGTTAACTGCTTGAGGGCATCCGTTAAAGACAAAAAACTCGAATTTTCCTCATTTTCCTGTTCATATGAATGGTGTGTGTACGAATAGTAATTGGGAGCACCCTAGTATGTGAAATAAACTCCAAAAGGTTGGTGGTGGTCCCAAATACTATCCATACTATGTTGATAGTACGAATAATGTCCATTTTGGAATTCAGCCGGATACTCATTGTATTGGTCCTCATAGTCACAGTTCATATTTTCCAACAAAAACTTCCTAATATATTTACAGAAATAAACTCTAAAAATAAATCCTAACTGGAAGGGAATTCTAAGAAAACACAAGCAAGGCTGACTCAACCAAATCAAACCTATTGAACCTAGCAAAAAAAAAGCATGATGAATCCACTTAGATTGTTTCTAGACCAGCTTCTATTCTTCAAAAAGGCGACTAGTTACAGTTTTAGCAAACCTCGCTGGACCGATCCGAATTAAGTTAAGTCGATCTAGAGAAGCAAGATAAGATCTATGGAGCTTGAATAACCCTACCTCTTTGGAAAACGTTTCCTTAGGTTACAAGGCGGCACAAACCAACTTAAAATAATCTTCCTGATCCTTGAGCTAGGCTAACAAAGTAACCAATACAATCCTTCTGCATGATTTTCCAATAAGCTCGTTACCCGATAAGTCTCTTTCTAGTCAAATTATAAGACTTAGGTTCACGATTGGTAACGTGTTCCTAAAGCGAGCAAGAAGCATACGGTGATGAAATACGAACCCTTATCTTGTATGGCAAGTTCTTGCCCTTTACTAGAAATTAAAGTCCGTATTCAGTTCCTCAACATATAAGAATACGAAAGAATATAGTAAACCCACTAGAAGGAGATTCGTGAGTTGATCGAGTTTTGCCTCCCGTGTCAGCATACGAACCCAAGGGGCTGAGACAATATCGTAATTGTCGTCCTTCCATGTGCATTTTATATTTAATACTATCCTTCCGTAGGTTAGAAAAATAATAATAAAGTAATGTCCAAAGTCCCAAAAAAAATAAATTCCAAAAATAAAAGAAAAATAAAAAGAATTACAAAATTAAAAACCCTAATACAATTTCTAAAAACTAAAATTTAAAGAAATAAAACCCTAAAAATTAAATTAAAATAACAATAAAATTTTTGTTTCTTTTTCCGTTCTTTTCGCTTTGTCTTTGACTCCAAGTCTTTCATTAATCAAGAATCTTTGGCTCAACTTTCTTTTTAATCCAAAACCTGTAGCAAATAGACAAATACCCAAACCTAAAATAGAAAAAAAGAGTAAAAATATAAAAAGAAAACTAAACTTAAAAACAAAAATAAATCTAAAACTCTAACCTAAAGCAAGTCCCCGGCAGCGGCGCCAAAAACTTGATCGTTTTAGAAAAGTGGTAAAATTAGTTCGTTCACTGAGACTTGTGAAGATTCATTTTAGACCTAACTCTGATTTAAACTAGAAAAATAAGTAAAAGATTTTAACAATATTGGGAGAAACTTGGACTCAGGATTTCACCAAAATCACTTCTGAATGATTTCTACAATGATTCTTAACAATTATAGCTCTTTTATTGACTTTGTTTCTTTGCCAAAAGTAGATTTCTAAAACATTAATTGTAAATCGTAAGCATGGCGCATCAAAAGCTCTTAAGTCCCAGCATACACCATCAAACCAAATCACAACTAATTAGAAAAAATCATAAATCAATTTAAAACCAATGCAAAGGTCATAAAGAATCAAAAATAGTTGTCATTCATTCATGAAATATGGCTTCCTCCATTGTCCCAGTGATTGGGTTTAGCTCATCATGATCAAAACACCCTCAAAAGATAGAAATGGGCTCAAAAGTGCTTGAGAAGAAGAAAAAAAACAAAAATAATTAACACAGAGAAACTGAGACAAATATAAGTGTTGCAGAAGGAATGTTGCTACAGCTCTGAAATAATTTTCTGTTGCTAAAAGTATTGAAAAGAACGACTATTCTATGGATCCTTGATTTGCGACTATTTTCTTATGTAGCTTTCTGGTCTTTCCTCTTCGCAGCAGGTGAGTTTTTTTTTTCTCCCTGAAATTTTCCCGAGCCTCCTCCTCCTCTTTTTCTTCGATCTCTCTTCTACTTATAGGTTTATCAAACCCTAATATGCTTTCCTTAACCGATAAGGACCCAAAAATCCAACCAAAACTAATTTTAAATCTTGTTTATCCAAAACAGAGAATGAAACTCTTTTTCGGCATGAACTCGACTTTTCACCCATTTTTCCTGGTAAGAAACTCTCCAATTGCCGTGTTTTAGTCGTGCCTTCATGTTGTGATGTCCAACAATTCTTTAAATCCCATAAAAATCGATTTCAACCAAATCAGGGAACTCTTCACGCGAAAAGAATTGTTTCCCACCATTTTCGAATTTGAAATCAAGAGAGTGGGTGCCCCTAATCCAACAATGGGGTTCCTTTAGTAATTTCTCCGGGTGCCTTTATCAAAAAATTTAGCCAATTTTTCTACGATTGTTTATTTCCCAAAAATATCTACAAACACATAAAATAACACAATATGTACCAAATTGAGCACTAACAATATAGATAATTGCGGATAATTCAGACACAAAAATGTGTCTATCAATGTCTTATCAGCATTTCCATATGTTTGGAAAAGGAGGGTAACAGACATTCATCTACTGCACTTTCTAGTGATGCATTCTCGGGTATGCATCACGGATCAGTGAAGCTTCATTGAGTAAGCTTCATAACAACATGGATACTTCCTTGAGTAGCAATCCTCGGGTACACTTCATAGGGTCAATGTGATGCTTCCTCGAGTAAGCATCAACTTCTAACCAACACCTCCCCCTATATATGTCTTATCAACATTTCGATATGTTCGGAAAAGGGGGGTAAGGGAAATTCATCTACTGCAATTCATAGTGCCTTAGTATGACCAGTAAGTCAAGTGGCCTAGCAAATGTAGCTACATTCATCTGACGATGCAGCGACATTAAGCTTAAAAAAGGAAGGCCATTGACATATGCAACATTTATGGTGCAATGGTGCATACCCGAGGATCCAGAGTTAGCGCAACTCATGGAATGGATCAAGGGTGCAAGATGAGTCATGAGATGACTCATGCATTATCCTGAAGCTTGGCCAAGGCTTAGGCAATGCAAGTACAACATTGGTGTAGCCAGATGCGCCAATGTAGTCAAATACTCAGCATAGTGATGCAAGTAAAGCTTATGACATGTGATGCGTACTCGAGGAAGCAGTACATGGAACTGATGCTTACTCGAGGAAGCTGCACGAGAAGCTGATGCTTACTCAGGGACGCGAAACAGTGCAGTATGGCTCACGTTGACGGTTATTAGTTAGTTACGACCGTTACATGCGTGGTAGAGTATAAAGATGGCTTGAAACGGTTATAAAGGCTTACAACCATGTTTGGCATTCCTAACTTCCAAGGACAAGTATAACATCCTCAGGTACACAACACAACATGTGGCGGTTGGAGAAGCACATTAGCGGTTTGGATAACTACCTATGGACACATGACTGTCCATAGGTTGTGCACTTGTTTGCGTACAGTTTTGGCCTGATCCTTGTAGTATATATAGGCTAGGGATCAAATAAGTTAGAGAGCGATTTATTGGGTTCGTTTGTAGAACCATTGAGAGTTAGTGGGAGTTAGGCAATCACCAAAGAGGTGATTGGCCTATGTAGTCCATTGGTGGACGAGTTTTGTAATCTTCCTTTGATGCAATAAAATGGGTTTGTTGCGTTATATCTTTGTGTTCATTGTGTTGCTGATTTTGTGAGTTTGATTCATGGAAAAGCCTCTAATGAAGTATGGGATGCATTACGAGTTGAGAGAAAAAAAATTGAAATCTTCCGTTGCTAAGTGTCTAAAGAAGTAGACATGAACGGGCTTTGGTGCAAGCATGCTAGGCTGAAGTGCAAGTGGATGAAGTTGATTCACTGAACCATTGTACTGTCGGGTCATACTCAAGCCAGAAATTTTCAAGGTGCATTTTTGGGTATGACACTTAGCACTATAATGCGTTCCCGGGTATGCAACATTGGTTAGTGATGCTTCCTCAAGTAAGCATCACAGCATATTAGTGCCTTAACACTATAATGCATTGTCGGGTATGCAACTTAGGGTCAATGATGCTTCCTCAAGTGTTCCTTAGCACTATAATTGGTTCTCGGATATGTAACATGGGGTCAGTGATGCTTCCTTAAGTAAGCTTCATGGCACAATAGTGCCTTTGCACTATAATGCATTCTCGGGTATGCAACATAGGGTCAGTGATGCTTCCTCGAGTAAGCATCACGACATAATAGTGCCTTAGCACTATAATGCACTCTCGGCTATACACCATAGGGTTAATGATGCTTCCTCGGGTGTGCATCACGACATAATAGTGTCTTAGCACTATAATGCGTTCTCGGGTATGCAACATGGGGTCAGTGATGCTTTCTCAAGTAAGCTTCACGGTATAATAATGCCTTTGCATTATAATGCACTCTCGGGTATGCAACATAGGGTCAGTGATGTTTCCTTGAGTAAGCATCACGAAATAATAGTGCCTTAGTACTATAACGCACTCTCGGGTATGCAGCATAGGGTCAGTCATGCTTCCTCGGGTATGCATTACGGCATAATAGTGTCTTAGAACTATAATGCGTTCTCGGGTATGCAACACGGGACAATGATGCTTCCTCGGGTAAGTTATACGGGATAGTGATGCTTCCTCGGGTAAGCTTCATGAATTTCCAACCAACACATCCTCCTTTATATATGTCTTACCCGCATTTCTACAAGTAAAGATAAAGAGGGTAGATGATATTCATATACTGCACTTTCTAGTGATGCATCCTCGAGTATGCATCACAGCATAATAGTACCTTAGTACTATAATGCGTTCTTGAGTAAGCAACATTGAGGTTGTGATGCTTCCTCAAGTAGGCATTCTCGACTTTTGATAAAATGACTATTTTACCCCTGAGTGACCGTTTTTACCCATGGTGAGTAAACTGACTATTTTACCCCTGGATGACTGATTTGCCCATGGTGGGTAAAATGACTATTTTATACCTGAATGATCGTTTTTCCCATGGTGTATAAAGTTATTATTTTACCCCTGAGTTAAAAATGTGGGTGTTACAGAGTATATTACATCTATGCATATATGTAAGAAAATATCCCTCACATGGCAAGTATATGGATTTCTTAGCTAGCACTTTTGTGTTCTTCCTTCTTTTGTTTATTTTCTTCTCTCTTTTGTTTATTTTCTTCATTTAACAAAATATCTCAAAATCTCCTTTTATTTTAATTATATCTTGCAAATTCGTTGGCTAGGATCCGATGCTTCATGGTGCAACGTACTATGCCGCATTTTCATAGATTACCAATAAAAGGTAGCCACACATGCATGCTACAATGGGAAGGAGCACTTCAACGTATTTGTTGTCATTTTCTCTATTTTACGGGCAAATTTTCATATTTTAGTCCGTCGAACTTTTATTTAATAAAATCTGCAAAACATAAAAATTAATAATTTTAGTACTAAGTAAATTCCAGCAAATACAAATAAAGTGGTAAAAATGTATAAATTATGCGCTTATCAATAACCTATCGATTACACGGCTCTCTGTGAAAGCGATCCTTACTATCACTAGTTAATTAGTGGAAAATATATTGATTAATTTGTTGCATTTACGACACGCATCACTTGATGTGTTGTTGAAGAATAGACCATAGTTAAAAGATGCTAATACCAATTATATTTGTCGTTCAAATGAATTCATCGATACTCGTGCTTGTTGGGTTTGCGTGCTGGACCTCCATTCCCTTCAGCGGGCTTATTACCGTGCGCTTTGTCGTTCGTCTTCTTTGGAGTTCCCTTGATCCTGCTCCATCTGTGCACATATTTTTTAACCAGCGGGTGATATCTTGTTTGGGTGGTCTTCCCCTTTTGTTTCACCAATACATTCGCTTTGTTGCGTCCTACTTGCATGCAGTTTATTAAGCTTCTTTGTTTGACTGTTTTACGACTTGTTCTTTTAGTTACCATTGTAATTGCCTCGGCACCTCCTTTATGTGATGTTGTGTTGCCATATCACTTTCGTACTTATGGATTTGTTGCTTGACTGGGTTACTTGTTATATTGGACCAAAAATACAAGAAAGTTTCATTTATACTCTTATTTCCTTTGGTTTCGGCTCGAAAAACGTTACTTCTAGTCTGCTACTTGAAATCCCTTTTAGACCGATAAGGTTAAGTTTTCTTTCCTCTCTATCTATTTTCTGGTCAAACGTCCGGGCCACTGTCTGTTGTACGTGTGAATTGTTGAGTGGTTGTTGGATCCCTGGATGGTGTTTTGGTTGATTGTCCACCATCATGCGTAGTTGCTTATATGGTTCTTTTGTTGTGCGACATTAAGCGCGAAACCCAGGTATCACTTTAAATCCCATACGAAAGAGGCCGACCCTATTGTAACTTATTATTTCATTCCGTTGTTCGTCGAATATCGAGTTGGCACGTATCATCAGATGGCATTCACCTCAGTTGAAAATTGTATCTTTGTTTTTCTCCACATAGTAGCTGGTATTAATCCTGCTCTGTTCGCACAAGGAGGGCGGGTCCTTCACCTCCGCGTAACGACTTCCAGATGACAATCAGAATTTATCTCTGTAGAATTATGAAGAAATGAATGAAAGTATTATTGTTTCTTATCATTACAACAAGAATACATTGCCATATATAGGCAAGATTGAGTACATTGCACAGGCTGTCACATACAGCTCATAACACAAACATGTAATCCTACCTGGATAACTAACTCACACATGTGACTAACTGTTTTACTGACTAACTCTCTAATATTCCCCTTCAAGCTTTGAATCCGAGAGGTACATAAGCTTGTCAGTCAAATTCTTGAACACAGTTGTGCATAACCCCTTTGTGAATACATCAGCTAGCTGTTGATTTGATGGAACATAACCAATGCTGATAAAAGATTGAGAAACTATCTCTCGGACAAAATGATAATCTACCTCTATGTGCTTTGTTCTTGCATGAAAAACTGGGTTGAATGCCAAGTTTGCTGCACTCTGGTTGTCACAATAGAGCATCATTTGCTTAGTGATAGGTAAATGTAGTTCTCTCATGAGGTAAGATATCCATAACAGCTCACTAGAAGTGAATGCCAATGACTTGTATTCTGCCTCTGCTGAGCTTCTAGAGATTGTTGGTTGCTTCTTGGAAGACCAAGAAACCAAAGAGGATCCCAGAAAAATGGCATATCCACTTGTGAATCTTCTTGTATCTGGGCAACCTGCCCAGTCTGAATCAGAATAGGCTGAGATACACTCCAAGTCACCTTCTGCAATAGTTATACCAGACCCCATTGTCCCTTTTAAGTACCTCAAAATTCTTTTGACTAATTGATAATGTTGATCTGTGGGACAATGCATGAACTAGGAAACATAGTTCATTGCATAAGTGATATCAGGCCTAGTCATTGTGAGATATTGTAGCCCTCCTACTAAGCTTCTGTAATTTGTTGGAGAAACCAGTGCAATGCCAGAATAAACTGAGAGTCTTGAATTCTTATACATTGTGCACTCAATGCCCAAAAAATAGTACAATGGTCCTAGGTCCTGCATACAAAATTCAGTTCCCAAAATTTGTATGAAATTATGAACTGAAGTACTTGATGATCCAGTAAGAATAATTGATGTGATAAAATATAGTGGTAAAAAGAGGTTCGATTCTCAGACTTGTGAAGGTTTAATCATAGACTTAATTTTAATTAAAGAAAACAAAACAGAATAAAATCAAGATGACTTAAAAATATGGGGAAGAACTAGGATTCAGGATTCCACTTTTAACCAATAAATCAAGTGATACTAATTTTAATCATGCAATTAAAACATTTTATTTTGATTCTAAAGCATTGCAAAAATAGATTTTCAAAACAACAACTGTATAACACAAGCATGGAGCATCTAGGGACCTAATCCGAGGCATGCACCATCTAACGGAATCACAATTGC
>JAJJMC010014297.1:2744425-2802181 GCA_023531435.1 Papaver californicum | reverse complement strand
CTTCCTCCGTCATCCCAGTGATGGTGATTAGCTCATTGTAGAGAAAATATGCTCAAAACAATCTTTCATTGCTCAAAAAGTGTTTAGAAAGGCTAAAAGGAAGTAACACAGCTAATTTGATACGCTTATAAGCGTTACAGTGAAGTGGTTCAGCGTGTTACAGCAGCAGAAAAGCAACAGGAAAGAAGGACATATAATATGTGTAGCAGATGAACAACTGTTGAAGCACCTGAAGCAGCGACTGTAACAGCGACAGAATGAACGACAGTTCTCTGATGCTGTTTGTTCTTCAGTTGTTCTTCTTCTTTGGCAGCAGCAGAACTTTCCTGTTTCTCTCCAATTTTTTACGGCAGCTCTCTCCTCCCGATTTAAGCCCTTCTCTTCGGTATATATAGGGTATACAAACCCTAGAGATCTTCATTAATTGATAAGGACTCAAAGAAGAGTCCAAATCCAACTTGAATACGTGTTTGATCTCGTTACAACGTGAATTTTCCTTCTCCGGCTGTGACACGGTTTTGAAGCAAATTTCACGGCATGAATCACTATTGCTTGATGTGTTGGATCTTGTTTTGATCTCTTCTTGTCTTTGGGTCAAATAGAAGTACCAAAAATCCCTAAAATCACGTACAAAAAGGTTATCAGCAGTTTCTCTTCGATAAGATTAGGGTTCCCGCCAAAATCGGTTTTTGAAATGTAAAAGGGGGTGCCCCAATCCAAAGTGAGTGTGCCTTTATCACTTTTATGGGTGCCTTTATCTCTTTTCGAGCCGATTTTTCCGCAAATGTTTATTTCTCAAAAATACCTATAAAGACATAAAAAGACATAATAAGTACAAAATCGAATACTATCGAAACAGATAATCGGGCGCAAATTAGACACAAAAATGTGTCTATCAAATACCCCCAAACTTACTATTTTTCTAGTCCTCGAGCAAAAATAAGAAAATGAAATCCTAACTCACTTTCGCAGGAATCGCGACTACATTTAGCAAATGTAATAAGCCGTTAAACCCCTAGGTGTCCCTAGTGGACGAGTTTTGTCTCGTGAGGGTTTACAAGAGGTATACCCACAAAACCTTTACCCCAAATTTTAGCTACTCGTGAACGATTAAAGATAGACACTAAACAAGCTATTTAGTTGGCTTACTCAACTCTTCAGCTATGGGAATCATTACCCTATATTAGTTCAACTGCTGTACACGAGTGTTTACTCAAGCATACTAAAATTCATATATAAGACAATACATCTCTACTCAGATAATCGTTCAACCACAAGACTGAAAATCTATCCCAATTAATCAAATGAAAAGATTTAGAAGATGAACATAGAAATATGAAGGTTGCACATGTTGACTAAGGTGAACGGTATTTCCCATATCTGTCTGAAGGTCAGTGCCAGGATGAATCCTAATATATTGAGATACATGGTCTTAAATCTAATACTAATATCGACTCAACTGGTATATACAAGGGTCCCAGCGATCGATTTATTGAAAATAAAACGATAAATATATTGACAACATGATTGGATCAAATTGAATCCAAGCGCATGGTTCTTATCAGCATCTTACATGATAGTTCCCATGGATCCTGCGTTCCACGCTTGCTTAGGCGACGGAGACAGGGAGAACACACGCATATTGCTATCAATGTAAGATGCTTATTTTTTTTAGGGAGAACACACACACACATGGTTCTTGCTTATTTTTTTTTCGAATATAGCAAGAATCGGGCTTGATATCAAACACTCTATTTCATCCTAGCGGCGATAACAATTTGATACTGGGCCCCACCAAATCACTTAGAGAAACACAAAACTGCAAAAGTAAAAACAGAAAGTGATATAGTCGAGATAGACTCCGAGATGTGGTGACTACTATCATGTTATTTTCTAACACCTGAACTCTGTCCTTTTATGAATAGACCATTTAACTGGGCACACCAATTCCTATAGAAAAAGAGCTAAATTTCTATCTACCTAGAATGGTTAGTGTCACCCTGAAGTGTTCACAAGCTTCTAAATTTTAGAGCTTTATTATTTCACTAAAAAGTTTCTCCCTTACCCCCAAACTTAAATCAAACAGTGTCCTCAATGTTTCTAAAGATGAATGATTAAAAATATGAACAAGGAGAAACTGTTACCACTTCACGAAAAGGAGTTAAGGAAAGATATTACCGTGTTTCATGAGCATGGGTTACCTCCCAAGAAGTGCTAAGTTTAAAGTCTTCAGCCAGACTAGGAAAGAATTAGTCACCTCATAAAATCATAGAGAAATAATCGGAACAACTGTAGGTCATCTGAATCAAGTAGTGTTATCCAGAATAGAAGGAAACTGCAACAAGCTAAGAAGATAAACGAACCGAGCACACTTTCATCCCTCTCTAGTTTTCTGTTTAAGATAACTACTTCTAGCTGTGGTTCAGGTTCTATAGAAGGGTCTTGATAAACTATTTCCATAGGCTTGATTACCTTGTAGGAAGAATCAACAAGATCAGGTTGTAGAGTCTGTAAAAACTCAACTAAGAACTTAGAATCACATAATAATAACCTGAATAATTATGGATCTTCAGAGTCAATCAGATATGACTCACACAATTGACTATAATGAAGGTGGTCATTCTTAAACAAATGTGTCGATTCTAATTTCCTAAAGTAATTAGGCTCAGTCTCAAAACTTGATAACTGACACATTTGAAATTCTAACGTTCCCACATATGGAAGAAAATATTTTGGTGGGAAAACAAAGTCAATCTTGGTATTACTACCTAGGTAAACCACATCGACTAGAGGATGGGTTTCTAACAACTGAACTTATTTCTGGAAGTCAACAGGCTCAGGGAATCTAGTTTGAAGATGATCTTGTAAAATGGTAGAGGTACATATGTCAAGTCCCAAGTTAGGGACCTTTCTAAGAGTTAAACCCCGAACTTAAAGTTTTCAGTGTCTTTAGATAGACTCATTACACTTTCCCTATTTTCTAGATCGTCCGGTTCCCGAAAATTATCAATTTCTTCTTCTAAATGATGATTAGCTAGACATTCCTCTAATGTATCTTCTAACAAGGTGTTTGATAATGAATCCTGAACTACCGTTTCTATCATGTTTACCTCCTCAATGCACGTGTCACCTAACTCAGAAGGTTGCTTAATATGGAAAATATTAAGTTCAATAGTCATATTACCAAAAGAAAAATTCATAATACCAGTTCGACAGTTAATGATCGCATTAGATGTAGCTAAAACGGGCGACCTAATATCACAGGTATCTGACTTTCTGGGTCACCGACAGGTTGAGTGTCAAGGACAATAAAATCTACTGGGTAAATAAACTTATCGACCTCAATAAGAACATCCTCTATGATACCACGGGGAATTTTCACAGACCTATCAGCTAATTGTAATGTTATCTGAGTAGGTTTCAACTCTCCAAGTCCTAACTGAAGGTACATATGGTACGGAAGTAAGTTCACACTGGCTCCTAACTCAAGTAAGGCTTTATCAACACGGTAGTTACCTATTGTGCACGAAATGGTTGGGGACCCTGGGTCTTTGTACTTAGGAGTTGTAGTATTCTGAAGAATTGAACTCAGATGACTAGCTAAAAAGGCTTTCTTTGGTACACTAAGCTTTCGCTTTCGCGTACAAATATCCTTAAGAAACTTGGAATAAGCAGGAATCTGCCTAATTGCATCTAATAATGGAAGGTTTTCCGTGACTTGCTTAAAAACCTCCAATATGTCATTAAAGTTGGATTCCTTCTTAGTGAGTGCTAACAACTGTGGGAATGGGGCTCTGGGCACAAAGTCTGGCTTATGAGGAGCTGCCTCAGGCTCTTCAGAGACTTTATCAGTCTCCTTAGCTATTGGATCAGGGTGAACTACAGTGTGTTCACTATCAGGCCTAGTTACCTTGTTGTCTAACACCTTACCATTCCTAAGGGTGCTAATTGCATTCACGTGACTTGATGATTTCTCACCGGAAGATATTTCATTAACTCCTCTAGGATTGGGTTGGGGTTGACTAGGGAACCTACCTTTTTCTCTTTCTCTCAGAGATTCGGCAATCTGACTAACCTGGGTTTCTAAATTCGAAATAGCCTGACTATTCGCCTGAACAATCTTTTGATTTTCTTGGAACTTCTGGTTAACATACTGCTTGAATTCTTCATCTCTTTGAACTAATGAGGCAACAGTATCAGCTAAACTATATCGACTTTTCTATCGAACTCTGACTATGTGTTGGTCCAGAAGGGTTCTTAGCATAACCAAAACCTGGGGGAACCTTAGAATTACTAGACTGACCTTGATTCTGGCCCTTGGACCAAGAAAGGTTAGGATGGTTTTTCCAACCAGGGTTATAGGTTTCTGAGTAAGGGTCGAACTTCTGATGATTATTAAACCTAGTGTTATTATAAAGAGCATGGGCTTTCTCTTCAGTATTCTGTTGTTCCCAAAACGATTTGCGCTCAATACTACTAGATTGACTTAGTTCTAAAGCTTCTAACCTCTTTGATATAGCAGCTATTTTGGCATCTGATTCAAAAGATCCTTCTACCCTATTGACATTCCCTTTACTTAGAAGAATTTTTTTCTGGGGCTCCCTACTGTTTTCCCACTGTTGGGTTTTTTCGGTGATTTCATTCAAAAATGTCATCGCGCCATCGACAGTTTTATTTTCAAACCCACCTGTGCATAAAGACTCAACCATGGTTGTTGTCGAATAATCTAAACCCTCGTAAAGGATTTGAACTAGCCTTACTTTTTCTAAACCATGATGGGACATTGAGATAGTAAGTCATTGAACCTTTGTAAATACCTATATAAAGATTCTCCCTCTAATTGAGCAAATGTACAAATCTGCTGTCTAATGGATGATGTTTTGTACCTAGGGAAAAACTTCTGGAGAAAGGCAGACGTAAGTTGTTCATAGGTTTCAATTGACTCAGAAGTCAAACTATATAGCCAAGATTTGGCTTTATCTCTTAGGGAAAAAGGAAAAAATCTAAGTTTTAATGATTCATCATCTAGGTCCTTAATCCTGAGGGTACTACATAATTCCTCAAAATCCCTAACATGGAAATAAGGGTTTTCATTTTCTTTCCCTAAGAAGATTGGGAGCATCTGTATGGTCCCAGGTTTCAACTCATAGTTTGCTTCAGTAGCAGCTAACTTGATACATGATGGAGTAGAACTCCTAGTCGGGTTCAACAAAGCTTTTAAAGTTGCCATTGTTGGCGTTATCAAAGAACTAGAAGTAACTTCTTCACACAAAGTCAAGTTTTCAAAGTCAAAGACAAGGCTCTCAAAAGAAGAGTCTTCGAGGTTCTCGTTTCCAGTGACAGAACTACTAGGATTGTCACTAATTAAGCGACCTAAAGCGTCTCTTCTCCAAGTCCGCTTGAAGAGCGGTCTTGCCAGACACTAAATAAAAACTAAAAATAAATAAAGTCTAAATGGAAGGAAATTCTAACAATCACAAGCAAGGATGACTCAACCAAATCAAACCTATTGAATCTAGCAAACAAAAAGCATGATGGCTCCACTTAGATTGTTTCTAAACCAGCTTCTATTCTTTCGAAAGGCAACTAGTTACAATTTTATCAAACCTCTTAGAGCGATCCGAATTAGATTAAGTTGAAGAGAAACAGGATAAGCTCTAAGGAGCTTTGATAACCCTGTCTCTTTGGCACTTTTCCCTGGGTTACAAGGCGGCTCTAATCAACTTAAAATAATCTTCCTGAACTTCGAGTTAGGCTAATAAAGTAACCAGTACAGTCCTTTTGAACGATTTTCCAATAAGCTCGATACCCTATAGGTCTCTTTCTAGTCAAAATTTTAAGGTTTTAGGTTCGCATTTGGTAACGTGTTCCTAAAGAGGGCAAGAAGGAAACGGTGATGAAATCCGAGTCCTTATCTTGTATGGCCAGTTCTTGCCCTTTACTAGAAAAGTAAGTCCATTTTCAATTCCTCAACATATATGCATACGAAGGAATACAGTAAACCCACTTGCAGGGGATTCGTGGGTTGATCGAGTCTTACCTCCCGTACCAGATGGAGGATGATTCGGTTGTAGTCGACTCGGGCCACCGACTCCTGTGTCAGTGTGCGAACCCGAGGGGCCAAGACAATATCGTAATTATCGTCCTTCCCTGTAGCAGTTTATATTTAATAATACCCTTCCGTAGGGTTTAAAAATAAATAAAGTGTTCTTAAGTGTCCAAAATAAAAGAAAAATTACAGAAATAATACAAATTCCTATACAATTTTCTAAAAAAAACAAATAAAATAAAATCTAATTAATAAAAATCTTCGTCTTCTTTTTCGTTCTTAAGCTTTATCTTTTAACTCCAAGTCTTTAGCTTTAATTCCAAATCTTTGGCGTACTTTCTTTTCGATCCAAAATCCAACCTGTAGCAAAAAAAGAAATACCAAAAGAAACGTAAAATAGAAAAAAGTAAAATAATAAAACTAAAAATAAAAACCTAAAAATAAATCTAAAACCCTAAACCTAAAAACAAGTCCGCTTCGGCGGCGCCAAAAATTGATGTGATAAAATATAGTGGTAAAAAGAGGTTCGATTCTCAGACTTGTGAAGATTTAATTATAGACTTAATTTTAATTAAAGAAAACAAAACAGAATAAAATCAAGATGACTTAAAAATATGGGGAAGAACTAGGATTCATGATTCCACTTTTAACCAATAAATCAAGTGATAGTAATTTTAATCATGCAATTAAAACATTTTATTTTGATTGTAAAGCATTGCAAAAATAAATTTTCAAAACAACAACTGTATAACACAAGCATGGAGCATTTAGGGACCTAATCCGAGGCATGCACCATCTAACGGAATCACAATTGCTTAATAAAAATCTTTTAAATCAATTTTCAATCAAGGCAATTAATCATAAATAAATTGCATAAATAAATTAATTAAATACATACCACTTAATTATTGGAGAAAAAACTTCCTCCGTCATCCCAGTGATGGTGATTAGCTCATTGTAGAGAAAAGATGCTCAAAACAATCTTTCATTGCTCAAAAAGTGTTTACAAAGGCTAAAAGGAAGTAAAACAGCTGATTTGATACACTTATAAGCGTTATAGTGAAGTGGTTCAGCATGTTACAGCAGCAGAAAAGCAACAGGAAAGAAGGACATATAATATGTGTAGCAGATGAACAACTGTTGAAGCACCTGAAGCAGCGACTGTAACAGCGACAGAATGAACGACAGTTCTTTGATGCTGTTTGTTCTTCAGTTGTTCTTCTTCTTTGGCAGCAGCAGAACTTTCCTGTTTCTCTCCAATTTTTTACGGCAGCTTTCTCCTCCCGATTTAAGCCCTTCTCTTCGGTATATATAGGGTATACAAACCCTAGAGATCTTCCTTAATTGATAAGGACTCTAAGAAGAGTCCAAATCCAACTTGAATACGTGTTTGATCTTGTTACAACGTGAATTTTCCTTCTCCGGCTGTGACACGGTTTTGAAGCAAATTTCACGGCATGAATCACTATTGCTTGATGTGTTGGATCTTGTTTTGATCTCTTCTTGTCTTTGGGTCAAATAGAAGTACCAAAAATCCCTAAAATCACATACAAAAAGGTTATCAGCAGTTTCTCTTCGATAAGATTAGGGTTCCCGCCAAAATCGGTTTTTGAAATGTAAAAGGGGGTGCCCCAATCCAAAGTGAGTGTGCCTTTATCACTTTTATGGGTGCCTTTATCTCTTTTCGAGCCGATTTTTCCGCAAATGTTTATTTCTCAAAAATACCTATAAAGACATAAAAAGACATAATAAGTACGAAATCGAATACTATCGAAACAGATAATCGGGCGCAAATTAGACACAAAAATGTGTCTATCAATAATGTCATCAATGTAGAGTAGTAGAAACATTATCTCAGAAGAATTATGAAAAATGAATAAGGAGTGATCACAAGAGGACATGATAAAACCTTTTTCCAAAAGGAAATCACTGAATCTTGTAAACCATGCTCTAGGAGCCTGTTTTAAGCCATATAGTGATTTTGTTAGATGACAGACATGAGTAGGATGAGTTGTAGAAACATACCCAGGTGGCTGCTCCATATATACATTCTCATTTAAGAATCCATGTAAGAAAGCATTTGAGACATCAAGTTGTTGCAGAATCCATTTTTTGCTCAAAGCAATTGTCAGAACACATCTTATTGTTGTAGTTTTAACTAGTGGACTAAAAGTCTCTGTATAGTCTATTCCATCTTGTTGTAGATAACCCTTATCCACCAATCTAGACTTGTACCTTTCTACAGACCCATCAGATTTCAATTTAACCTTGTAGACCCATTTGCAGCCTAAAACATTCATTCCTTCAATATATGGTACCAATGTCCAGGTCTTATTTTCCTCCAATGCAGCATATTCTTTGTCCATAGAAGTTACCCATTCTTTATCTTTTGATGCATACTTGTAGGATGTTGGCTCACTAGGCACTTGCAAAAGTGACAAGAAAGCAGTTGGAAAAGTATGACTGCTTGTATAGTGAGCCACAAAGTCTGGTGGTAGAGCCTTGTGTTTAGACACACCAGTTCTGGACCTGGTTTGAATTCTTGCAACCACTGGTTCAACTGGAGAAATTGGTATTGCAGTAGCTTCCTCAGTAGAGACATGTTCACTAGTGACATTATCCAAGGATGATGTAGGAACATTAGGACTAGTGAAATTGCCACAGTGACCAATCTGTAGTTGTACAGTTTCTGTATGTGGAACCTGTTGAATTATTGATCTCTCAAAAGGAAAAGTATCCTCATCAAAAGTAACATGTCTTGAGATAAAAATTTTCTTAGAGACATTATCATAGCATTTGTATCCTCTATAGAATGGGCTGTAACCAAGAAAAGTGCATTGAACTGATTTTGGAGACAGTTTGTCTTTCCTAAAAGAAGACATATTTGGATAACAGGAACATCCAAAAAATTTTAAAAGGCTAAAATCTGGTACCTCATTGTATAAAAGAACAAAAGGTATTTTGAACTTTAATACCTTTGAAGGAAGTCTGTTGATGATAAATGTGGCAGTAAGATAGCTATCAAACCAAAATGATTTTGGCAGAGAAGCTTGAAAAGAAATTGTATTACCCACTTCTGTGATATGCCTAATCTTCCTTTCTGCAACCCCATTTTGTTGTGGTGTTTTTGGACAAGAAATCCTCAAAGTTATTCCACATTGCTCCAGATATTTTCTAAAAGGACCCTTGACCAGCTCAAAGGCACAATTACACTGAAATTCAACTATTGATGTAGACATCAATTTTTTATTATGTGCTTTGAAGTGTTTGAAGCATTTCAAAGACTCATCTCTTGTAGCAAGAGGGTATATCCAATGATACCTACTGAAGTCATCAACAAATAACAGAAAATATCTATGACCTTCCTGAGATGTGACTGGTGCAGGACCCCAAATGTCACAATGCACTAGCTATAAAAAAAAATGTGATATTCTGCTTGAGGATTTGAAAGGTAACTTTGTGTGCTTACCAAGTTGGCATTCATGACAGAAAAAATCCAAGTTTTTATCTGATATTTGTATAGATGGGGTAGTTGTTAATTTCTTTAGAATATTAGATGATGGATGTCCTAACCTCTTATGCCAGATTGAAGAAGATGCAATGATTGAAGTAAATGCTTTTGTGATAGAAGTTGCCACCTGAATTGGATATAGTTTGTTGCATACTGCTCCTTCTGCTACCACTTCATTAGTTGATAAGTCTTTGATATTGTATCCCCAAGGCAGCATATTAAAAGAGACATTATTATCCTCACAGAATTTGGATACACAAATGAGATTTTGTGTAAGTAGAGGAACCAGCAAAACATCTTCAAGTAAAAACTCTGAATTCTCCAGAACCAAAATTGCTTCACCAATTCCTGAGATTGTGAGAAACTTGCCATCACCAATCATTACTTTATTATTCCCTGAATAAGTTTTTGCAGTCAAGTAGCAATGCAGGATTACTGGTTATGTGTGCAGTTGCACCTGAATCAGGAATCCATTGGTCATTTACTACAGAGACAATTGTACTTTGTTTCACTCCAGAACATGTGTAGAAAGCTTGATGAGGTCTTGTTTTTGAGATTGCATGGTTTGATTTTGACTGAGGTGTTGGTGGAGTGTAACGCCAATGACATCTGTTGGCAGTGTGACCAAGTCTCTTGCAAATTTAACACTCCACAGTAGAAAAATCTGTATAAGTTCTTGATGATGGTTGATGAGATTTGTAGTGTTGAATTTTCTTTGAATAGAAAGTAGTATTGGTTGAGTCAAGAAGAACAGAAGAATCTTGTTCTTGATTTTTGAGCCATTGTTCATGATGAACTAACCTGGATCTTAACTCACTGAATGTATATTGTTTTTCTCGATTGTGAGATGATACAACAAACTGATCAAAACACCTATTAAGTCCATTTAATGTGTACATTACAATATCATCATATGTAATCTTTTCATTTATAGCAGCAAGATTTTCAGTTATTTCTTTAATCTGACTTAAGTAATCAAGAACTGAGAGATTACCTTGCTTTATTGCTTGTATTTGTCCTCTTAGCATCGATTTTCTTGCAAAGAATTGAAGGTTAAACTCAGATTTGAGATAATCCCAATATTCTTTTGATGTTGACAAACCAAGAACACCAGAAGAGATTGATTGAGTAAATGTTGCATTGAGACATGACATTACAAACCTGTCCATAGCTAACCAGAAAATATGATCAAGATTTGGTGTAAGGACTCCATTAACAGGAATCATTGTTGCAGGTGATGGATATGATCCATGAACAAACCTTAGAATATTTGTACTCATCAGGATAGATTCAAACTGGTGCCTCCAGAGAAGATAATTTGTTGAATCTAATTTCAATAAAACAAAATTACAGATGTTCTGGAAGGGTAATTGGATCTGTTGTTGTTGATATTGATCTGTAGCATTTGTTGAAGGATTAGAAGAAGTAGAAGTAGTTGAATTTGCATTCTCCATTGTAGATATTGATCAAAGTATTAATGATATCAAGAATTTGTAGAATTTTTAAGAGTTACTAGTCTTGTTTTAGAGATTTCAGAGATTTGGATCAAGAATCAACTCCTAAGAGAGGAGGCTCTGATACCATGTAGAATTGTGAAGAAATGAATGAAAGTATTATTGTTTCTTATCATTACAACAAGAATACATTGCTATATATAGGCAAGATTGAGTACATTGCACAGGCTGTCACATACAGCTCATAACACATATATGTAATCCTACCTGGATAACTAACTCACACATGTGACTAACTGTTTTAATGACTAACTCTCTAATAATCTCTATAGCATGTTTTTCCATGTAATGGACTTCCTGCTCTATCCCTCTTATCACTATAGCAGGGGGCTTTCAGAGGAGTTGATATTTCAGATTTGAACGTTTATGTTGGATGATCGGACATCGATCTTTGGGATGCCTGTTTGAACTGAAACAATTGCCCAAAATTATGGTCAATCATAGAAATGCAAGGTGTAATACTCTTTTGCAAATTGCTTATTTATTGAAGCCTTATATAGGGGTTGCAAGATTGATAGAGGGGATGCATTAGGATTCAGGGTGACCAAATAATCCGTTAAGGGGTATCCTAGGGGCTATGTTAAATTTTCATATTACCCTTCTATCTATGAAAAAGTTTAATTTTCCCTTCAATCAATTAAAACCTAACCAAAACAAAACCTTTCAAAATTTTCATTTCAATTCAAAACCTTTTCCTCTCCCTCCATATCTCCTCCTTCTCCATTTGAACCGAATTTCTCCATCGAATCAGTTAATTGGCGATTCGAAAATTTTATCGTCGATTAAACTCTAAAGTTCGTGATGAAGAATCCTACTAAAGGTGTAGAAGGTAGTAGTGATGACAATCAAAAACAAACTAAACAACCTAATGAAGAAATTGAAGAACAAATCGGTGGTGAAGGAAATCAAACTCCCCAACCACAACAAATGGTGTATACAAGCTTTTCAATCGAACCCATGTTATTTTTAGAACCCTAAAGTGATTGATTTTCTTGTTTGATTGATGGTTTTGTTACAAAAATTGGTTTACAGAAACATTTACGGTTGGGTTCGATTGGAAAACCTAACCGTAAATGTATGTTCTCAAGAACTTACGGTTGGGTTCCATTTGAACCCAACCGTAACTGGTTTCTTTTGAATTTTACGGTTGGTTTATTAAAAAAAACCAACCGTAAATCAGAAGGAAGGAGATGAAGATGATATTTTACGGTTGGGTTCGATTCTGAACCCAACCGCAAACTATTTTAAACTCAAACCCAACCGTAAAATTATATGAATAGATTTGAATATTTTTTCATTCCTATCTTGTAGATAATTGAAAGACGAAGCCAACCCAAAAAAAATGAGGTCAATCGGACATCGTACGAGGGAGTTATGATCAAAACGGTGAAATACAAAAAAAATCCAGGAAGAATTACGGTTGGGTTTCTTGGACTCGGACCCAACCGTAAATCTGGGGAGTTTGGGTGAGATTTTTGTGTCAGATTTACGGTTGGGTTTATTGGGTCGAACCCAACCGTAATTCTTCCTGGATTTTTTTTTTGTATTTCACCGTTTTGATCATAACTCCCTCATACGATGTCCGATTGACCTCATTTTTTTGGGTTGGCTTCGTCTTTCAATTCTCTAAAAGATAGAAATGAAAAAAATCTTCAAATCTATTCATCTAATTTTACGGTTGGATTTAAAGATTAGTTACGGTTGGGTCCTATGCTAAAAGCCAACCGTAAAACTGTTACGAGTGTTTGTTAGTTACAGTTGGGTTCTAGGATGAACACCTAACCGTAATTGTTAGTTACGGTTGGGTCCGATGCTAAAACCCAACTGTAAAACTGTTACGATTTGGTGTTCATCCATGAACTTACGGTTACGGTTACGGTTGGGTTGGGAAGAACACCTAACCGTAAATGACATTTACGGTTGGGTTCGACATGAAAACTCAACCGTAAAATTCTCTGAATAAAAAAAAATCATCTTTTTTAACGTAATTTTATCAAATTTGAGTCATTAAAAGACCAAGAGTTTAAGTTAGAGGTATACCTCACTATTCTGGTTGATTGAATCAAAATCTAGGGTTTTTTAAAAAACCCTAAAAAATTCTCTTACATTTCTTCTAATTTTTCTTCCCACCAAACTAAAAGAAAAAATTTTGAATAAGGGGTTTAAAAAAATAATTTTACTAATATTAACTAATCAAGGGTAATTTAGCCATTATAAAAATATCATGAATAATAAGTTTTTAAAATTCACTTTAAATGTCTCTATTTCATCTTCACATGGGTAACCCCTCTATCAATTTTACAGCCATGTATGAGGTTACTATGGAATTTTGTGCTACAATTACATTTGTAGAAAAGAAATTACAATAAATAAAATTGAAGCTGATTAATTGATGAAACACTCAGCATAGAGGCAGATTTCGAACCGAAAATTTAGTAAATACAAAATCCCTACTAAATAGATCTAAAAAGTTTGTTATGGACTTCATGGCCAGAAGCTGCAAGATTTTTCCTTAGTGCCAGAGTTTTATCTATTTCAAAAGGACAAATAACCATTTAGTCCTTTTTTTTAGGTGTTTCCGTGTAAGTTTACTCCACCTACATTTAATGGGTTTCTATTTGGCCGTTTTATTTATTATACAAAAGTAACTTTTTTCTATCTTATTTTTCTCTTTTTCTTCCTTGTGATTTATCTCCTCTTTCGTATTTTTATCACATTTATTTTGTTTCTTTTCTCATCTGGATTTCTTTCCCCTCTGAACACGAAATAGTAGTTTATTCTAGTTGTTCATTCTATAGAATGAACTTGTAATGGTAGTTTGTTCTACTGATATGTATATTTCTAAAGTTGGAATTCATTCTATAAAATGAATTCTATAGTAGTGTTTATTTTTGATTATGAACTGTAGTTCATTTTAGAAAACTGATTTTTAGTTGAAATAACAACGTAAAGATTTTTTTCCTTTTAATATGCGAAAACAGGATCCAGGCCTTATCCGAACCCAACTAGGCAGTCTGGTCCTACTGCCAGATCCATCCCGTCAAACCCAACTATACAACTAGTTAATATAAATACAAATCTTTATGGAGGGGATTGAAACCCTGACTTCCTCCTTACTGGAGTTGATGAGAAACCATTAAGCTATAAGCTTGGATCCAATAACGTAAAAATTAAAGCTTCGAAAAATAAAGGAATTGATACTCATTGTATAGATGACGTGTATTTTTTTCTAAAATATAAAATTTACTAAAATTTTAATTTATAATTTAAGATATATGTTGTTTCTAATTTTTTTCTCGTTTTTCACATATAAAAAGTAGTTCAGACACTGTTTCAAAAATGACGATGTCATTTAGTTAATATTCACCCAGGACCAAGTAACATTTTCTAAACTAAAATGATAAAATATTTTTGAAAAATGATTAATAAATAATTAAGCCAGATCCACACGATCAAACTACTACGAAATATTTTATATTAGGATTCAATAGTTTCTACGTGTTAAAACTGAAGTTGTCATCAAAAGTGCAGCCATTTCTCTCTTTTCAGAACACCCCCACAGTGCAGCCGGAACGAGTTTCCCAGCCCGACCGTGAAAGATGATTTCTTAAAATTCCAGCATCTGGTTAAGGCGTAAATAGTCTTAGGAAAAGAACAAGCCCAAGACCAAGCCCGACCCTTTCTTAATTGCATTAATGTAATATCCATTATGTACTTAGCAACAAACACATAACGAAAGATTTTAAAAGAACTCCTTTTGCAAGATTTCTTCATGTAAGATTCAAACACGCCTAAAGAAAAGAGTCGAAGAAATTCCAAAAGAAATATGTAAAGTACCTGCAGATCCATCATCCATAGATCAACAACGCAACCCTTTTTAAGTTTCAAATTCAAAACTGGTCTGGTGTAACTTTTTCATGTCTCGATTTAGAAGAAAAAAGAAAAGTTTAATTGTCGGCCCAATCTTACTACCTACTGTCTTTGCCTGCCACTATTTCTATTCATTTTCTCAAATGGGTCCTTATCAGTTGAGTGATGGCGTGAAATTCCAAAACTGAATGCCGTTATAAACACCAAAGTTAGCAACTACTAATTTCCAACTTCACACAAATATTCAACAAACTCCTGAATGCTTAGATTTCAATCTATCCACCTATTTAGTCTTTTACTTGAGTGATCTAGAGACAAAAAAAAAGAGGTTGTTGGATAGTTAGGTGGTTAGTTGGGAAAATGACAAAACAAGTGATGGTTATAGAGCAGGAGAGTAGGAGTGGCAATGGTGGTGCTGGTAGTGGTGGTGGGAAGAGAAGAAAGAGGGGAATGACTGAAAAGCAAAGCCAGTTGTATCCTCAATCACCAGCTGTTTCATTTCTTTGCTTATCATCATCATCAGCATCGATTATTAGGAGATCAATGAAATCGTGTCGCCATTTGGGTCAGCAAAATGGAGTTATCTCCGCATTTCATCGCCTGGAGATTGGATGGCCAACTGATATCCGTCACATTACGCACGTCACTTTTGACCGTTTCAATGGATTCCTAGGACTTCCGGTTGAGTTTGAGATGGAAGTTCCCGGAAGAGTCCCTAGCGCCAGGTATCTCTATACTCTCTCCTTTTTCATTTTTTTGCTCTACCTTGAAAATCTAAGTTTTCTATGGCTTTGAAAATCTAGACTTAGTTCAGTTGTGTAAAGCTGAAATAGAGGGAGGAAGAAAGCAGCACAGTTTAACGGATGGAGTTTGCCATTATTACGTTTGTAAATTTACATAATTTATACTCTTACTAATAGAACGCCGCGATGTCTTCATGTAGTGCTAGAGTGTTCGGGGTCTCAGCCGAATCAATGCAATGCTCTTTTGATTCCAAAGGGAATAGTGTTCCTACGATTCTCCTGCTAATGCAGGAGAGGTTATACTCACAAGGAGGTCTTAAGGTTTGTGACTTCCACAAATCCTACAAATATGTTGACTTACTTGCATAAGATTAATTATTGGTCTTTTACTCTTTTGTAATGTCGTTAATATAGTCGCCTGAAAAGTTTTATCCACTTCCATGTGATAGGCAGAAGGAATATTTCGGATAAATCCAGAGAATAGCCAGGAAGAACATGTTAGGCATCAGCTTAACAAGGGAATTGTACCAGATGATACCGATGTGCATTGTTTGGCAGGTCTAATAAAAGCTTGGTTCCGGGAACTTCCTGCAGGAATACTAGATGACCTTTCTCCAGAAGAAGTTCTTGAATGTAACACAGAGGAAGAATTTGTGGAGCTTGTTAAGCAGCTTGTACCAACACAGTTCGCGCTGCTTAATTGGGCCATTGATCTAATGGTTGATGTGGTTAAAGAAGAAGAATTCAACAAAATGAATGCACGGAATATTGCAATGGTCTTTGCCCCAAACATGACACAGGTAATTGATTTGATCAACTAGTCCGCTTACTATATAGAATAATGGATGTAACTGTATTTACCTTGTTCTTCTTTTGCTCAGATGTTGGATCCACTGACTGCTCTTATGCATGCTGTTCAAGTGATGAACTTGCTCAAGATCCTGATAACGAAAACCCTTAGGGAATGTGATGCTACTGCAGCCGATAGTAACTACAAATCGAGGGAATCTATGTCAGACATTGTCGGCCAGGAATGAATCAAGGAGCTTCTAGGAAATCGAAATGGCAATGAGTGAAGAATCTGAAGAATACTCCAAGGAAATTGGAAGTTCTCGATAAGGATTAAGTGAAGCAGAAGCATACTCCAAGGAAGAATGTGAAGGCAAAATACAGATCCGTAGATATTGTAGAAAAGTGAATGTAAAACTCACAGAATCTTTCCTTCCCCTTTGCTGTGTCATGGAAGCTGAGGTTTGCAAAAATACTTCTTCGTAATGTTCTGGTTTCGTTGTTGAGCCATGATTGTGTCTGTCACTCAAAATAATCAGCATGGAGTACGCGTTAGGTTGAGAGTTGCTTGCTTGGATAATGTAATAATGTTTTAGATTTCGTAATTGTATTTTAGGCTTGTATTTCTGTGTCATTATTATATAAAAGAAGCATTTTTCTGACGTTAATATCCACTGCAGAAGTAAGTATTTCTCGATACGAATCTCAGAAAGAAGCAGCTCCTCCAGCTCTTAACAAATTTCAGCACCTTTAAACTCATGGATCTTGTTATAGATCTCAGTGAAGCTGCAACCTGGTGTTTCCGCATTTCTATCCTTCATGGTGTTCCTCACGTTTCCGACATCTTTCCATCTTCCAACTAACGCATATAAATTCGATATAATTACATATTTTCCACTCTGCCAATGTGAAGTCTACACCACCAAGCTGTCCAAATAGCCCTGTCCACTGCCATCAGGATACTTTTGATAGCTTCATTTAAAAGACCAAACCTGCCCAAAAAAAGATCAGCAAAACAAGCTTAATGCTCAACTATTGAGGTGATTCCATAAATCGTTCATAGTGCAATAGAAATGATTCCTACATTCGTCTATAATTCCTCCATGGCTACAAGCTGAAAAATTCCGACGAATATAACCTTATCAGGTCTAGTACTCCTATCGGTTCTCATTTTGTTAAAAACATAAAAATCTTGTTCTACATGACCCTCTCCATTTCCAACCCATAAATCAGACCTTCCAAGTGCAAGTGTTGTTTAATAATTTTCCTTTAAAATTCCAGAAACGTCAATCAAATAGAACCAAGAAACGGATTCATCTGAAACACTGAAGTAGCACAAGCCGAAAGTAAAGATGCAATAGCGGTTTGAAATTCTCCAATTGCATTCTATGACACACGTGAGGGGTGAAATGGGTACTTAAGGGTCAAAATACGTTTAACGCACATGTATGGTTCGCACGCACGAGCTAACAGTTTTTGTTTTAGTATTAATATTAATTCATTCACAGACAGAATTAAAGAAACAAGGCTTCGTTTTTCTTCTTCTTCTATCAAGTAAAGTTGGAAGTTGGTTTCTCTCAGAAATACAAAAGTGAATCAAAGGTATATATTTACTGTTAACTTTTGAAGAGTTTGTATTTCGTTTAAGTAACAGAACTTTATTTTCCGATTTGATTTTGTACTGTGTTCTTTGTATTTTTTCTAGTTTTCAAGTTAGGGTTAATCCAGTATTCAATGAATTGGGGTGTGTTTTTCATGAAAATTAAGTGTATGGATTTTTAATCTATTTTAGTTTTTAATAATGCTTGTATCTTAATTATAAATCTGTAATTGTTGTAGGCTTCTATGGATATAGGGATTGGTCTCAATGCTTCTCCATGAATCCAATCTAATTGTACTGGAACTATAATTATTGATGATCACAAGTTTGAGTAATCATCACTGTCTATACTTACAGGTTTAAGGCTCATTGGAAATATTAAAACCGAGTGATATCTTTTCATGCCCTAGCTTTTCTGTAAGAATTTCAACTATTGTGAAGCATCTTTACTGTTTGTTCTTATTTTTAGGGTTTTGTTCCTGTTCTTCTGTGTTAGATTGTTGTTTGATAAGTTTTGGGTTTTTGTTTATGGCAGGTTGTAGCAGAATATTGAAACTGTTATCTGATTTTTCTCAAAGAATCGAATATGCAGGTGAGCTTCGATTTTACTCTTCTTTAGCTAGACTATTATAGTATTGTTCAAACTAAGTATCATATTTTACTCTTAGATTGTACTTATTAAAGCCCCAATCCATACTTGTAATAATAGATCATCATTTACTTGATAATATAATTCATCATCTTTTTCTTTGTTGACGTTCTTCTTTGTTTTGACTTCCGTCTTAAACCTAACTTTGTTTAGAGTTGGAAAAAAATGAAGAAAGATTAGAAAAAGAAAAGACCGTTGGATGTTTAGTTTAAACTCAAACTAGTTACATGGGTATTTTTGATTAGTTGTCTTTGTGCGTGTGATTTGAGTCTCATTATATGTTTGTCTACTGTTAAGTGATTTTCACCTATATATGGGTGGTGTTATTAATGTCTTAAGTTTGTAATCCAACTATCCAAGTGACATGTAACAATGTAGTATTGTGGTTGTATGTGAATTTAGTTTTAATCCTCTCCACCCTTTCTCGATCCATGAAATTCCAACAAAGACAAGGAATAGACCTTAAAACTTGTTTACTTTGAAATTTCTTGGTTGCTTCCCTAATCTATAACTTACTTAAATACTACAAGCTTGTAGATTGTATAAATATATGAGTGTTAAAGCTCCGAAACGAAGCAAAAAATATTCTTGAAAGTGTATTATGTTATGTGCATGCAGACGGGTTAAGTATGTAAAAGTGTAGAGCATCCGGAAAAAGAATACCTGACTTCTATCAATATTTTGTATTTTTATATGTTTCTTATATATATATACTAGATGTTGTGGTTATTTTACATTGATTATGCAGAGATTGTAACATCCTGTCCCCGTCTTATTCTCTTAATGATCAATCTTTTCTTGTTTATTTGATTCAGGCGAGTGATAGGTTCAACATCAATTCCCAGCTTGAGCATCTTCAAGCCAAGTATGTTGGAACAGGCCACGCTGATTTGAACAGATTGTAAGTTCCAAACTTCCTCGAAAGTGTATTAATAGCTCTTTGTGTAAGACTTATTTATCTCCTGTTAACGGTTGTTCCTTTTGTTTTTGTTTTCTTTAATTAGTGAATGGGCAGTGAACATCCAGCGTGATAGTTATGCATCTTACGTAGGTCATTACCCCATTTTGTCTTATTTCGCCATTGCGGAGAATGAATCGATTGGAAGAGAGCGTTACAACTTTATGCAGGTATTGACGTAGTGTTTGATGTTATCTTGTCTTATAATTTTTTGTCTCTCCTTATGTTTGAGTCTGTTGATCGACGGAATTCAGTATTAGTTAAATATGTCTGATGCACACCTTTTCTTCTTTTGCTACTACATCTTCATTTTAGTGTCTGCTCTATGTTACCAGTTTCATCTGTCAATTGTTGAAAGATCGTATACATTGATTATTCTTTATGCTACGCATGCATGCTATAGTTTTACTTGACCAATGCTAGCATGGAGAGGTGCATAATCAGTTGACAAGAACAATTTTCTCTAGCTCTCTGTCTTTAATATCAAGAATGAGTTTTATTCCTAGCTGCGGTGCTAGCATATCTAGGAAACTGGTGGATAACACCTGTGGACTTGTCATTGAGCTTTCTTATTTTTCATACTGACCATCTTCAAATAGAGTATGTTTTATTCATTTGTCTGGGAGCGATTACTGTTTGTCTGTGTAATCAAAGCTTTTATTTGACCTTTGTAATGGTCCATCTTGAGTACGACCAACTTAAATTAAGTTTTAGCTAATGTCAGAACTTAGACCAATTGTGGTCAGTCTTGGCTGAGTATTCTTAACCACAAACTGATTCCATTATTGGAAACATCCGGACCTAATAGTTGGTTAATTTGTTAATTGTTGAAACTTTTTATACATTGGTATTACATTTGCATGTTGCAGCTCTGCCTTGGCATGCCCTGTCAGATAACATATTATGCTAGAAATAGCTCAAAATGATTGCCTCTCCCTATATAATTTTGCTGATAAAATTTCTAGAAAAACTGTTTATAAGCAACATGTTAAACCAATAAATATCTTGAAACCACTTTTGTTTCGTTTAGGAACCTTAGTCATGTATGACCTAGAGTCCTCGAACTGTGTGGGGTAATTTTTCCAGGGGAAGACTAAGAAAGTAGACAGATCAATGACAAGAACATCTGTCTCTATCTCTGTTTTTTGTACCCAAACTGAGTTCCATTCAAAGCTGTCCTGCCAGCATATGTTAGAAATCTTGTGGATAACATCAGTGGACTCCAAGGTCTCCAGGTTCTCTTATGCTATGGTTTAGCTTTTATATGTGTGCTTGTTTAGCCAAGTAGTGTCATTTCTGTTTCCATGCTAACTGTGGACTGTATTTTCATTTTCATTCATTGTTGATGAAATACTGACATTTGGTCATACTACCATATTAGTTGTTAAAAGAAAATCTAATGTGCAAGGTTTTTGAGTTTCCATTCGTTGTTGAATACGATGGCGTGGTGAATTTATTTTGATTTACCTTTAACTCTGTGTTAAGGCTATCTTTTATAAGGAAAACATGCTATTTCTTCTTTACTTCTCTTTTCGTTAGTACAGCTGTTATGACCAACACTCTTGTATTAAAATTTGTGCAGAAAATGCTGCTGCCGTGTGGTCTGCCCCCAGAACGAGAAGAAGATTAAGAAGTGTCTTTACTGGTGTCGAGATAAAAAAAAATCAGCTTAGCCCCACCCTTACAATTGCCACCTGCACATGTTTTTAGACCATTTTATTGACTGGTTTTATTTTCCTAAATCCATTTCATAGTTGCTTTAAGGCATCTGGACCCCGAAATTTTTAAATTTGTTGCCCTGACTAATATATTCCTTGACCTGTTTCTTATCTTCATAGGAAGTTCTAATTTTACACACAATTCAGTAGTAGATTGCAACTGAAAAAATTCAGCATTTGATGACAGTTGTCTTAGGGATGCCACTCTAATCCTTTAGTTTTGGCACTTTATATTTATGCGAGCTGTTATCAACCTAACCAAAACCTGATTTCCTGATGTTACCCACATTGAATATTTACTTGCCTGATTGATGTACTGCTCACGGATTTTCAATTTTAGCCAACACTATTCTATTCCTTTTCTTGCTTGCTTGTGTTTGTTTCCTTTTTGGACGAAAAGCTATTTTATCAAAATACTCGAAGATATCAAGTGGGACGAAAATTGGAGACAGTAAAATATTTGTCAGTAATCGAACAGTTGCGAAGTAAGAAATTAGTTTTGTAAAACGATAATATCTGTTAGTATCTAAAATTGTTCCAGGTAAAACAATGTATTGTTGAAGTATTTTTTTTAGGTTCGAGGATAAAAAATCGTACAAAACGAATCCAAACAAGAAGAATGTCTATGTTTTGCTTCGGTAACAAAGAGAGGAGATGAGTTGATCTTAGAGGGAGGAAAGCAAAGAAAGTTGAAGGAATTTGTGTGTGTTGAATGGTGTGTAGAGGGGTAGAATAAAAAAGTTTGTAAAAATGATTTGTTATTTGTTCTTCGTTTTCTGAAATGGGCTTAGTAGCCTATTTATAGTAATTGAAATCACACACTTTTTTTGTAAAGTAGTGGGGAGATGGAGAGATCGAGGTTGTGGGAGCAACCGTCCACGTTGTCTTGGGAAGTTTCTGAAAACTTCCAGATCATTACTCCATCATCTCATCAACTTCGACCATTACCACTTACTTTGTAACTTCCTTGTCATGGGGTGTTTTTACGCCCGTGTTGTTGTAACCACCAGACCAAAACCCCAAGTTTAATCCCCCATGTAATATGATTTGATGTCTCGTAGGAGTTACTGGAGTCATGGCTTCAAAGCTATGAGTCTATCGTGAGATGATGCTACTGATGAATTTTATGTCAATTTTGTACAATAATAAAGTATTTGTAGCATATTTGCATCGTGCAATTTGTGCTAACAACAACGGGCTAGCACAAGCGAGCAAAGGATGGTACTCGCACAAGCAAAAGGTGATTGGTGCGGCAGCAGCGAGGCATAGGCGCGGCAGCACCGTGGAGGGGAGCAATAGGACGCGGCAGTAGCGTGGGCGTGGCAGCACCGCTAGCGCTATGGCTAGTGCTGCTGCCAGCACTACCGCTAGCGCTTCTGCGTGGCTTTTGTTGGTTTTGTTTGCTTTTATTGGCTCCATTAGCTCCTGCGCGACTTTGTTAGTTTGACGCGTTCGTGTTGGGAGCGTATCTAGGGCTTACTAATGCCTATACTGGTTGATGCCAGGGCTATTGCTTATGTGTCATTGGTATTTGCCTTTGCTAATGCTGTGACCATGACTATGGCCTATTTAAGGTTTCTCAGTCTTGTGAGATTTAATTGTTAGTATTTATGCTTAACTTTTGTGCAGTGCATACAAAATATCTTCAAGAGATTCAGCCGCGGAAGTTTGCAACTTGAAATTATGCTTGATGCGGCTCTGCAATTTAGATGGTATGCATCTAATTAACGTTTTCAATTAGATATGGCATCGCCTCTAGTCTGAATGTTCGCAATTTTGTATAACCGTTCGTTCTGTTTTATACAAGTAGTTCGCATGGATGCACATGAAATAACGAGGTTTTAGTCGAATAAACGTCTGAAATTTCTCTGGTGCATATATATGCCAAAGAGCTGCAGGGCTAATTTAGCCAAGAGCTGAATATCCTTTCTCGATTTTCTTGCAGAACGTAGGATAGGAATAATATTCATAATTCTGATGCTTGTCAGAAATTAATGTATATTTATTTCATGCTTCTGCAACTAAACAAAAAGCAGTATTACAAGGGGAGTATTATGATTTTCTCCTTTGTCAAAAACTCACCTTTAACACTGTTTTAAACTTGTTTAACTCTTTGGCAGTCAGTATCTCTAGAATTCTTTCATGTTTGTAAATATTTTTGTCAGCAATGAAATAGTAGCGAAGTAATAAAGTTTGTCTAGATCGACAGTTCATGGTAAAAGTAGGAATCTGAAATAAAAAAGCTCTTTCACATTCTGGAGACTTGGAGAGGAACCATTGATTCAAGGGTGTCTTCCCTTGAAGATATGAGCTGAAAGATTTCCCAAGTTACCAAATCGCTCCAAAAGATACCTTAGGCAATCTTCTGCAGCCAGCAATCCTGTCGAGTAAGCACTATGTACTGAACCAGAATGGTCCATACTAACAGCCTCCCCTCCGAAGAAGAGACAACCCACTGGTGCCCGAAGCCTCTCGTGAAAATAGGCAGGCTTTCCCACTTAGTCATAAGCGTAAGAACCAAGCGAATTTGGGTGACTTCCCCAGCGTGATACGAGGTACTGTACCTGTAGAGGTACCACTCAAACAAAAGGATAAGAAAGAGGCAAACAAGATTTTGGCACAAGTTACTGTGGTTACTTGGGAGAGGACAGTCAAAGTAGGCAATATATTCACTGCACAAGTGGCAATCTAACCCATGAAAACACCCTCTTTTGGGGCTACCAGAAGTGACCAAAGGGCTCACCTTTCAGTTAGAATACCAAATAAGGGAAAAGCTATTTTTGAGAAAGAACCCAATTAACTCAGTGGTCATCTTTCAAAACAAAAGCAAACAAAACAAGTAAAACACACTTACTGGCTCTGTTGCGCCAGGTAGCATTTTCTTGAGCTGCGACATTAGAAAATTAGCCGCAGCCTCACCGGAGAACTCTCTCTGTGTCATCAGCAGATGTTCCAGCTGCCATATAGACTCGGACATGATTAAGAACCAGCAAGTCTTGCCAGATAGTAGAGGAACTTGAGAACTGGGTGGTTTAAAACATCAAGATCAGCTGCTTTGTCAAAGGCATTAAGGCACATCTGTGGGACGAAAAACGCGTTTAAAACATCAAGATCAGCTGCTTTGTCAAAGGCATTAAAGCACATCTGTGGAACAAAAAATGCATAAGTTGATCGGCAAGGTGCAGAGATCACTAATGCTGGTCGGCATTAAACATCGCAATCAGCAGTCACAAAGTGAAGTGGAGTTTTAAAATTGCTTATATTTCAAAATACATTAAGCCTGATGCAAGCACATGACTCTAGAACTTGTTTTCGGTCATTAATCGTTATATTTTACAAAATCAAATATTGAAGCTAAGGCTAAAGAAAACTTTTAAATGGCTCAACTTTAGTTCATCTAATGTTCCTTTCCATCTATCTATTCCTCCCCAATTTTCTTGGAAGCACCATGGGTGAACCACCCGAAGGTAATCGCTAGCCTAGGGTTGACAGAAACCAAAGACAAGTAACCATCACACTTGATAACATTCCAGTAATGGAGAAAATCATCTTTTCATTTACTCAGAGAAGCTAAGCTTCGTTAGTTTACAAAGTGAACGTTATTGCACTTATATAAAATGATTAACCGACTTAACTACTCTCTATGTTAAGGGCAACTGCAACGGTACGAGTATACCAAATACCAAAGAGTAAAAAAATTTGGTCGTTTTTTATTTTTTCCACAACGGTTGCGTGAGTAAATATGATCGCACGTCATTTTAAATAGACGTCTGATATAAAACGCTATTGTAGAAGAACGTTAGGTGACACGGACGTTTCTTTAGTGGGAAGTATGTTGTTCGACACACATTTGGGTGAGCATTTCATATTCTGGAACCAGACGCACTTATAAATGAGCGTTTGCATGCTCGTACGCTTCTGTGGGTGGACGTATGTTTAACGTCCACACTAATAAGCTTTTATTGTACCAGCGTTGTATTGGGTGAACGTCTAGAAATTATACGTTGTACTGCATGGAAGTTTAGTGATAAACGCTCTTCCTAATAGACGCCTGAATGCCAGAAGCCCTTCTAGAACAGCACTTACTATTGAAACGTCCACCCACAGAAGCGTTAGCTGAACGTCCGTGTAGATGAGCGTCAATTAGACGTCCTTGTAAGGTGAGCGTCCGTGTGAAGTAGGCTATAGACGTCGTGAGTGTCTAGGGTTCAGACGTCCTCTTTGAGTGAGCGTCCTTATGAAGCAGGCTATTGAGGTTCTTTTTAGGTGAGCGTCCGTGAGAAACAAGTGAGCGTTTATAGTTGTTTGGGTGAGCGCCGTGTTAGGGTTAGGGTTTGGTTGGCTATATAAAGACGCTCTTCCTATCCTCTTCTATACTTCACAAACGCTCTTCCTCTCTTTTTACTCTCAACAGACACGGTTGACGGCGGCTAGGGAAGGGAAAACTTGCCACAAATTATGGTTAAAATCAATTAAATCACGGTAACAAAGACTAAAACTCTCTGTTTTTTTCTTTCTTGTTTTAGTTGTATCAATTTATTTAGTGTTAGAAATGGTTTAGTCTTAGAAACAAATAAGTTAATAAGTTATTAATGTCATGTTTGTTATTTTTAATGTTTGTTAATTTTAATGTCAATTTTAAGTTTAATGTCAATTTTATAACATGTTTGATAATTTTAAATGCAGTAGAACATGTTTGTCAATTTTAGAACATGTTTGTCAATATTAGAACAAATTAGTCTAAATGCGGTTTAACATGTTTGTTAATTTTAATGTCAATTTTAATTTTAATGTCAATTTTAATGTCAATAAGTTATAATTTTAATGTCAATTTTAGTGTTAGAAATGGTTTAGTCTAAAATGTCAATTTTAATTTCTTGATTATAATTTTTTAAATTTCTAACACTATCAGTAGAACATGTTTGTTTAATTTAATTTCTTAAATTTGATTGTCTAATGACATTTCTATATTACTAGTGATAATTAGTTTTTACCAAATGCTGGTTAAGTAAATTTTGTGTGTTTTCTGCCAATTGCTAAGTATGTCTATGTATATGAATGGTTTAGTTCTTCCTTTTTTTCTTGATGGGTATTTGGTTGGCTTGAACTATAGTTTTTTTAGTACAGAAATATGAAAAACATGTTTGTATTTCCATAGTGTTGTCATTGTATGTGTTTATTATTTCCATGTTTGTAAATGATTTTATGAAGAATAACTATAACCTGAATCGATATAATTACTTGTTTGTGTCTATACATTTTTTGATCTATAATATGTATTCTTGTTGATTTATGGATAAATGTGGAGTTATATATTTGGTCAATTGTGTTGATAACTGTTGATTTTGTATAGATGTTGAGAAATGCCGCTTACCGATTCATTGGTCGGAAAAAAAAGAACAAAAAAGCCAAAACAACCCAGGATGCACCAGAAGTCAGCATTGGCGAAGGAGGGAACGATGTTATTGGGTTGAAAAATTACAGTATGGTGGAAGATGACGAAAGGTCACGCTTCCAGTAATATGACTTCGAGAGAAGACCCAAAGACCAAATATATGCATCGCGGGTCTCTGAAATTGGTCTTACAAGCATATAAAGGTATAACAAAAAACTTCCCTAGAGCAAAATTTATTATTGAAAGGGCAGGATGGGACCGGTTTTTGACAATGGATGTTGGTGACTCGTCACATGCGTTGATTGATTACATCGTCGAGCGTTTCTGGGACAGACGAACACCTTTCACTTCGCATTTGGTGAAATGGGATTTACACCTATAGACTGGGTCATGTTGACCGGAATAAGTATTGGTATTGGCGAGGCACCTCCATATGACCCGGATAAGTATACCTTTCAACATGTCCGTGACCATATTTTCCCAGACTTAAAAGACTCCGAAGTCTCTAGGAGAGAAGGTATCCCGCAGCAGTGGATTTCAGATGCCGTTACTGTGGACTTTTTGGCCACATACTTTACAGAGGCAAGGTTGCTTTAGGCGCAAGAGGATAACCTACTTGCTGAGAGAGTGGCGCGAGCTTTTTGGATGTATGTTCTGGGACAGTTATTCTTTTCCAACGTTAAGAACTACATTGATGTTGGATGGTTAGCTGCTTTGGAGGATACAAACAAAGTTGGAACTTATGACTGGGGTGGTGCTGGTATTTCAAGACTTTATTCCGCACTTGGTGCAGCGGGTAGGGGACAAAAGTCACTAACCGGGTCTTGTCAAATATTGGAGGTAATTTTATTTCCTTGAAATTTCCTTTAACTGCGTATTTCGTGGTAAATTATTAACTTTGTTTGTTTTAATCAAATTCAAGTTTTGGAGGTACGAATATCTGGGCATACTTCGACCTCACAACATCTCACTGATGAGACCGAAAGTCCTTGGCCAACATGTTCCTGGTGGAAGAGTACGCGAAAGAAGAGTAATGATATTAAGCGTGCAAGGAATCTTCTGAATGGATTGACCGCCGACGATGTGACATGGCAACCGTGGGTTGATATCATGCCACACCATTTTAATGAGACTATCCGGAGAGCTATGGTGGTAACAAATAGGCGCACCGTATTTACTTGGGTTGGCACTGTGAGTTGACAGTTTATTTTCAAATAGTTATATTTATTAATATTTTTTTTATTTTATGGTTCATGGATGATAATAGTTAAATTTTAAAGCATAACGTGTTTCTTGGAGACTGGTTATGGAACCAAATCTATGGTGGATAGAGAATTCCGAGCAACCCCCCAAGCCGTGTGAGCAACCTCACCGATGCTGAAGCTACCAAGCTGAGGGAATCGAGTGACCAAGAAATAAATGAGTACCTCCAAGATCCAGTTACGTATGATTGCTATTTGGAGTACTGGCGACATGTTACTAACTCCAACAAATTTTGCACTAAAGTCGACTGGGAGGTGGAAACTTACGACTGTTTGGGGGGGCTTGTTACAGAAACCCTCGACCAACCCGCTGAACATGTTGCCATTCTGCCTCAAGAAAATTGGACATATGTAAGTATATTTCATATATAAACGGAGACATATTTTTAAAGATAATTGTTGAGAAACTGACATTTTTTATTTTCCATTAAAGGGCGAAGCTTATACTTTTGCGCAAGAATATGCTGATTTTACCCAAGAGTTCCGTAAGTTTCATTTGTCCCAGTCGAGGGAAAGGATGGAAGAGTTGCACGATTATAAGAATCAAATGACTACTTTGCAACTACAACTTGCCCGTGCTCATTCTCAAACTCCACACTTAGGTTTTGGCAATTTTTCGGCAACTCTCCCATCTCAAATGTGGAACACGGGGGGTCAGGGAACTTCGTCAAGTATGCCTCCGCTTATGCCACCTCGCTCATCTCGTGGGGACCAAAACACTAGTGAATAGTGTTATTCCTTTGTTGTTTAGTCATTCTAATTTACATTTTATTTTGTCAATTATTGTTTCGCAAATCCAAAATACATTTTTCTTTATCTGTCCTCGTTTTCAATTATGTGCTTTCGTTGTGACCGTACAAAATCTTAAAAATTGTTTAAAAAAAATCTGGCACTTATATGTTACCGTTTTGTTACCGTTATGGATTGTTACCGTTGAACAACTGCCAAATACCCTTATTCTGTATAGACCTATAAATACATTAGCTTATATCTATCATTCTCATTCCAAATCCACCTTTTAACATTTCAGATCAAATTTGTAATTATGGGTTTTCATTTAATGGCGGGTTACGAAAATTATCGGCTAAATGCAGAGAATTTTACACTAGAGGAAGATTTATCCATATGTCGAAACATAGTATTGCATTATCCAGCAAGGGGGCATGAACGTCGGATAAATGGTTCAATGATCATGCAATGGTTGGAACATACACATGCAAACTTTTGTAATGAAACCGGTAATCCCAACAACAGGAACAGACCAGGCCTTTTTTGTCGATATGTGGAAATAACAAAGGAAGTCCTAGAATTTTCCTCTTTAACTGCTAAGGTCAATGAATTTCGTCATAGGAATGAAACTGATGATGAAGTTGTTGCCAGATCACTGGAGGAATGGACTAGATGGAAGCGACATGATTTCCGGTACAAACCTCATTTCGAGATCTCAAGGGTAATGGAAGAATTCAATCCTTTTGTGTTGATTTTTCTACTCAGTAGTGAAGAACGTCGTCCACGTCGTCCGACAAGCCAAGCCTTAAGGTTTCACTTATAGGTTTACTTATGACATGATTATTCTATATCAGAAGTGTGGTTTCCTTCTTTAGCAACAGATATATTTCATTCCCTTTAATGTATGTCTTTTTTGATTTAATAAAATGATTTTACAAACATAACTAGGAAAATATCATTGAACAACCAAACTCTTAAAAAAGATAGCATAAACTAAAAATTCAATTGAGAAATTTAGGAGTTACTTCCGATTACATTTTGGACTTCATGAACTCGTAGCTTGCTACAAATATGAATTCTTCTCCCTTTTTCCTGAAAGTAGTGCATTTTAGCGATTTCTTCCTATACAAGCAGATGAAACAGTTACATAATTTGTTAATTAACATTGTTGTTATTGTTAGAGCAGACAACTTTGCTAATGGAATAGATACTTACAAATTGCTGAATCGATAATCCTAAATGGGTGGGGTTATAGATCCGTTATTGTATAGATACACAATCAGCTAGTCCCTTTCAAATAACTTGGTATCTATCATAAATTTCTACAACAGATCTTTGGTTTGAATTTCCATATTCCTGAGCATATTGGGTGTGGATCCTCCCCCATAAGGTTTCTGGATCAACAATTCCGACTATAACATCTTGACGTAAGGTTTCCTTATACCAGGATTTAGTTATAGCCAAGTCTTCAGGTGAATGAAATGTTGACATGGTTGGAGGTAAATTTATGAAGTGAACAACAAAAAAAAAGATGAATAAATAGAGAAAAACAAAATTAGGGTATAGCTACGTCATGCATATGTCATTTTCTTGTTTTTAGCTAAATTTGTCAGTTTCTTGTATCTAGTTTTTTTGGTCATTGCTTTAATTTGGATTTTACTTCTTGTATTTTCTCCTCAACCGACACTTCTTATCTCATGATTTTTTCTTTGGAAATGATTTTTCAGTTTCTTGTTTTTAGCTCTTGTGTTTGCTTTAATTTGGATTTTATTTCTTTGTTGTATTGTCTAATCAACCGAAAGTACTTGTCTCTCGATTTTCTCATTCGAAATGATGTGTCAGTTGCTTGTTTATAGCTGTTGTCTTTGTTTTAATTTGGCTTTTATTTCTGCGTTGTATTGTCTAAATCAACTGAAACTTCTTATCTCTCGATTTTTTCATTTACATGATTTGTCAGTTTCTTGTTTTTAGCACTGGTCTTTGCTTTAATTTGGCTTTTATTTCTGCGTTGTATTGTCTAATCAACTGAAACTTCTGATATCAGAAATTTTTTCATTTACATCATTTGTATGTTTCTTGTTTTTAGCACTGGTCTTTCCTTTAATTAGGTTTTTATTTCTGAATCAACAATTGTCTAATCAACTGAAATTTCTGATCTCTCGATTTTTTCATTTACATGATTTGTCATTTTCTTGTTTTTAACACTGGTTTTTACTTTAATTTGGGTTTTATTTCTGCGTTGTATTGTCTAATCAACTAAAACTTCTTGTTTTTACCTCTTGTCTTTGTTTGTTGCTCTTGTATTTGCTTTTTTTTTCGTTGTTATCTTAAACACAACTATAAAAGAACACACCATTCTCCATTGAAACCACATCAATAACTACAAGCACTACCCAAAACTACTAAACTCCACAAAACTAGCAACCTCCCAAAAACATACTTGCTTCCCCAACCAATGGCAGGTAATCAAAACTTCAACATGTATTATGCTGGTTCTATTTCCTCTTCCTATATTCCTCCTAATCAGTTAACCCAGTCTTCGATATCTAATGATGATAGTAATAACACCAGTTCCTCATCAAACGAAGAATCATTTGCAGTTAACCAAAATGACCAAGAACTAAATTTGGGATTGGTCGCTTCATACATTGACTGGCCACGTACTCGGATCGAAATAGAACGAAATCGTGAGGACGGAGCTAGAAAACTATGGACAGATTACTTTTCAAGAAACCCAACTTTTCCTCCCAATGTTTTTCGTAGAAGATTTCGAATGCGAAGACAATTGTTCAACCGTATCTTGCGGGATATAGTAGCAGTTAATCCTTATTTAGTTCAAAAAAGGGATGCGGCCGGGCGCCTTGGATTAACCCCACAAGTGAAAGTTACTGCTGCAATTCTTATGTTGGCTTATGGATCTGCGGCAGATGCAATAGATGAGTACTTACACATCGGAGAAAGCACGGTTCTTGAGGCAACACGACGGTTTTGTTTGACGATTCTGTATTTATATGAGGATCGGTATTTGCGCAACCCAACTCCTGCGGATGTAGAACTGTTGCTTAATCAGAACAAAGCTAGGGGATTTCCTGGGATGCTAGGAAGTGTGGATTGTATGCATTGGAAATGGGATAGATGTCCATCAGCCGAATCTGGTGCCTATACTGCCTACAAAGGCGATGAAAGTATTGTATTGGGGCAGTGGTTTCACAAGATCTCTGTTTTTGGCATGCTTTTTTTGGTATGCCTGGTTCAAACAACGATATCAATGTAATGAACCGGTCTTATATTTTTAAAAACCTTATCAGAGGGTAAAACACCACCTATGAACTTCGAGGTTAATGGGAACCAATATGATATGGGGTATTATCTTGGTGATGGGATATACCCAGAGATAGCTACCATTATTATGTCGATCAAGCATCCAGATTCACATAAGAAACGTAAATTCTCAGTTATGCAAGAGGGATGCCGAATAGATGTGGAGCGAGGATTTGGGGTACTGCAAAACCAATTTGCAATCGTTAAACAACCAACAAGAATGTGGAATATGGACGCACTTGCATATATAATGAAAATTGTTATTATTCTCCATAATATGATTGTGGAGGATGAACGTCAACCCGGTGATTGGCCACATGAATATGATCAAGGGCGCTACAATGCACCGGTTAATATATCTCGTCAAGAAACTGCAGAACTATCGAGGATGTCAACTCACCAACGCCGAGTTGCAGTACATAGCAAAGAAACGCATATTCGATTACGAAATGACTTGATCGAACATTTATGGTCGGATTTCGGTGAAGTATGAAAAATTATTAAACCATGCAGATAGGTTTTGTGGGTATATCTCTTGTAAACCCTCCCGAGACACCACTCGGCCACTAGGGGGCACTTAGTGGTTTAAAGGCATGTTGCACGTGCTAAGTTCAACCGATACTCATGTGAAAATGAGATATCTTAATGTAAAGTTGTGTTCTGTTCTTATAAATAAGTGACAATCAATTTCACGACTCAAAAGTTAGAATTTTCATTAATGAAAGGAAAAATTACACTCGAAGTTTAATACTGTTTAGGTAAGACGAGATTCTCTTCTTTTCTGTAAAATCTCTTGCTTCCTAATTTCAATCCACTCTTTTGTTGCGGCATCCAAATGGAAGACGTCCGTCATCATAATACGATACTCCTCTTTTGCTTCTCTATGATCATTCTTCCTTTTAGCATTTTTCATATAACTGTTGTTGAAGTTTTTTTGGTTGTTAATAATTGTGTCCAAGGCATCGGCTTGGGCACTGGATTTTGCTTTCCCTGTTTGCTTCAAACGTTTAGCCTCTTTTTTTCCCATTGGACGGGGATATGTGTTAGGTATATCTTCTATTTCTTCGTATACACTCCATTTCCCTTGGCTTGGCGAAGGTCTTTTTTGAGTATCGTCATCGGTATCCGAATCTTCTTCGGCTTGTGATGAATCGAAAACAGCTGTTGATCGTCTTGAATATTTGATGTTTTTTAACATAATTGCGTAGCACTCTTCGTGCTTAAATGGTTTCCCACCATTAGCTTCCTTGAATAACCTCCATACTTCTACACTCTGTTTATTGTTGTTTAGAAAAATAGTTAGTGCATCAAATACAATTCAAAACTTTAATAAGGCAGTGCATAAAATTTAATTCACATACCTTTGTTTCTGGACCCCATCCAGTATGGTGTTCACGTTCCACTTCTGCCTCCTTTGCAGAGTAAAGAGCCACATCTTTACTTATTCCCTGAAAATATTTCTGAATAGAGGTCCAACTCCGATCAACCATTGAAGGTATAACTTCTTTCATTCCAGCTTTGATGGGAGACCATAATTTGTCTTCTGATTGATCGGTACCAACACTACAATCTTGAGATATTGATAAATAACAGTAAAATTTGGACCTCTTGGTTTTGGACCCATTAATGAAACTGATTACAAACAAATTGGAATTACCAAAAATTAGAAAACCTTAAAAATTTCTTCTTTGTTGTATAAACTAAAATTGAATTGTGAAAGGTTGTTGTGTAGATGAAACATACTATGGCAACTCGTTTATATACATTACGAATTAAATAGCCGTTCAACGGTAAACTTTTACAACGTTCAACAATGGTAAAAAATTTCTCTGATCAACCAGCAATGGAAAGTTTACAACGGTAAAAAAACGCTCTTTATGGTGGACGTTTTATTGCTACGCCCGTGTGGAGGAGCGTCTAGTTGGGACGTCTAGTTAGAGGAGCGTTTGATATATAGCCGTCCCCTTAAGGAGATGTTTAATTGATGCGTCGGAAAACCGACTTTGTTTTACCGCAAGCGCACAGTGTCGAAAGATGTAGACAAGAGCAAATACGGTTCGTTCCCACGAGGAGTTTGGATTAAAATATTTTTTTAGGTTTTTTTATAAATAATTTATTAACTAAAGAATTAAGATTATTTAATAAAGTTTGAAAACAGTACGAGGTAAATGTTAAGGTTCCGGGAATCCGTTGTAGATTAGGGTTTAATTGCGTTCGTCACATAGGGTCTCAATTTTACTCATTTAAAATAGCAAATCTAGCTACTAATACACGGAAGATTTTTCGCTTAAGGATCGAAGAAAGAATTTTCAAAAAGAATTGTTTGTTCTCAACCTAAAGTAGAATTTCGAAGTACTAAATATACGGGGCATAAAGAGTCAAAGAATATTCATAAAACGATTAAATACAAGGTTTCAACGAGTCCTTCTACTAATCAAACAATGAACTATACGTGGCATAGAACATGAAAAATCGTCGAGACGGTAAAACGTTGAGAGAGAGACAAATTAATGATATTTAGTTCATATAATTCAAAACTCTAGTTTTGAAACACAAATAAAACCATCTCTACAAGTTCATTCTTTCGCCCTAACAAGGGAATTAGTCCAACATGGCTTTCTCAAAAGCCATACAAATTAATTAAGAAATATAAACTAACCCTTTTCGGTGTTCCTCCGACTTCGTCAATTCTGTCCGAAAGTCTCTTGTACGTGAAGCTGTACTTCAGTCCGTCTGTGAAGATCTAGACGCCCAAGTCTTTCCGTCTATCTCCGTTCTATTCTTTCTTGTATAGGTATATATAGCCAACCTATATATAGAAGTCATTGGCCTCCTCTTATTCAGAGTTTTAAAGTTCTGTCCGAATGTCTCTTGTACGTGAAGCTGTACTTCAGTCCATCTGTGAAGGTCTATACGCCCAAGTCCTTCCGTCTATCTCCGGTTTATTCTTTCTTGTATAGGTATATATATCCAACCTTTATATAGAAGTCATTGGCCGCCTCTTATTCAGAGTTTTAAAGTGATCAGGATTCTCAATAGGCCTTATCCCCACCGACCAAACAAACTTTCCTAAACTCAGCAAGACTCCACCGCTTAATCTACTTCGTTCACCATCTCTTGTTTTAACGGCAAAGAAAAAGACTTCATTCCCTGACTTGTAGGGAAATCATCACAGGCTTTTTCAAACTCGAACCAATAGCAGCAACCCCATCAATATCACCCATATCACCATTACAAGCCCTACTCCACCACCACAGATCCATGACAACTTTACTATCCATCGTCACAGGCTTCATTAACTATTTCAGGCTCGAGATCCTCTTCTCTTCCATCTGCAATCTTCTCCTATGCATCTGCCATGATCTCAGTTCTATCATCGACTCTCTTAGTCACCAGATTCACCATCATAGACTCTGCATCTCGCTGCCTTCACCATTAATGGCAGTAACCAATTACTCGACATTAGCTCATTAAAAACCTCAACCCATGTATCCAGCAACATCAGCTACTCACTGATCCACCAAATCTCGAGACCCGCTCACCATCATCAACTATTCTCTCTTATTTCTCTTTTCTCACTGTAAACAGTTGGATCCCCCTAACTTGCCGAAATCCATTACTCACCATCTCTTCTCTGTTCTCGCAGACCCACGAGCTCAACTGCTGATCATAACTCAGGATCAATCTCAAACTCACGTTACTATCAGAGACTCCACTCATTGCTACCAGTAATATCCAATACAAACCTCACCTTACACCTTCTTCCCATGCTCTATTCTCACGTTCTCACTCCCATCAGCCTACAACCAACAGTCACCATTAGCAGTGACATGTTCATCACCTAACTGTGTCCAGTAAAAATCATCTTTCGCTGTTGTAGAAGGAAGAAGAAGGTGGCGCCTTTAAAGAAATTCAAATAGCTGGGCAGCCCTTAGCAACACGGCTGGGTGTTATAGTTATATTTGAAAGTTGGCAGCCCTGAACGAACTGGCTGGTGGCATTAACATTATTTTCAATAGCAGTCTCTCTTGAAATGACCTTTTTGCCCTTAGTATTCGTTTCGCTCATAACTTTCTCATACGAAGTCAGAATGACCTCGTTCTTTCGCCGTTGGATTCGTAATCAAATTCCAACAAATGGAATGTAGAAATCCTGGAATAGACTGAGTCCCACTGGGTCTTTGGCAATTCTTCTCTTGTAAAGCTCAAGTTTAATTGTTTCCAAGATGTAACCTAATAAAACAAATAAAATACGAAAGTAATAATAACACACGGTAATTCACATAAAATATAGTAAATAAGTATAAAAAAATGATACTTAAAATGTATAAATTATGCATTTATCATTAATCTGCACGCGTTCTCTTAAGTAAGCGCCTATGCTGGGCGTCCTCTTAGGGAGACGTTGGATTCCAAAGCGTTTCCTTAAATGGACGTCTGGTTGAGACGCTCTTCTAGCTTGCGTTTCTCCTACCAGCGTTCTCCTAGTAAAGCGTTACTTCATACGCATTCCATAATGAGCGTCTCATCAAACGCTTCTCTGCCCAAGCGTCCGTGTTTCTAAACGCTTCCTTATGGAAGCGTTTTCTGTTAACGTCCACTTACAACAGCGTGCGAGTATATATAAGTTTCGGAGAAAAACTTCTCTGGAACAGTAGTTATACTCGCTGAAAAACCAAATTTACTCTCCCGTTGGGCTTCTTTTTGGGCAACCAAAGAGTAAATGTAATATTTACTCTTTGGTACCCTCGTCCGTTGCAGTTCTCTAATACACCTACAAAAAAACATGTGTGACAATAAAGAAAAGATAAAGCTACACGCGAAGAACATGTGAGAACAGAAAGAGGGAAAAGTCGTGTTTGAAAAATTTATCACTCACTGCACCCTTTATTATCATGCACCACTGTATGCATGTCATTATCCCCCTCAAGATCAAGGGATGAGAAACAATATTGAGCTTGCTTCTAATCATCTTGAATCTAGGACCATGAAGACCCTTAATGAATATATCTGCAATTTGATCCAAAGTATGGAAATAGTAAACATCCAGGGCCATGGTTTGCACAAGTTCCCTTATAAAATGATAATCCAGTTGAACATGTTTCATGCGAGAATGCATCACTGGATTTGAAGCTAAACCGATTGAGCCGATATTATCATAACCCAATTTAGGGATACCAGAGAGAGGGAAATGAAGATCATTAAGAAGATAATATATTCAAACCATTTCAACAGCACTGTGAGAAAGAGTCTTGTATTCTGCTTCAGTCCTGGACCTTGCCACAGTAGCTTGCTTCTTGGAAGACCAAGGAACAACAATTGGGCCTAAAATAATAAAGTAGTCACTAGTAGATCTTCTGTCATCAGCACAACCTGCCCAATCCACATCTGAAAATCCCAATAGAAATGAATTCCCCTTAGTAAAGTGTAAACCAGGACTGATGGTACCTTTGATGTATCTGAGAATCCTTTTAAAATCTATGAGATGAGGAGTTCTTGGATGTTGCATATGTTGACACACTAGATTCACTGCAAAGGATATTTCTGGCCTTGTCCAGGTTAAATAGTGCAAAACACCAACCAAAGACGTGTATTTAGTGGGATTATCCAACAAATCACCAGAATCTTTACTGAGATTTTCAGAAGCAGCAATAGGTGTCTGACAAGGATTAGCTCCTTCCATATGATACTTATGAAGCAAATCAATAGCATATTTTGTTTGAGAGAGAAAAAGAGAATAAGAATCCCTTTTGACCTCAAGACCCAAGAAATAGTGTAAGCTGCCTAAGTCCTTGATAGGAAATTGAACTTGCAATTGAGAGATTACAGATTGAAGAAAAATAGAAGAATTTCCAGTAAGCAGGATGTCATCAAATTAAATCAGAGCCAAGGTTATCTGATTTCCTTCTTTGTGAACAAAAAGTGAAGTATCTGAAACAGAATTCACAAAAATTAAGGGATAAAAGAGACGCACTAAGCTTCTCATACAGGCTCTTGGAGCTTGTTTAAGTCCATAAATAGATTTTTGCAGAAGACAAACATGATTTGGATTAGATTCATCAATAAATCCAGGTGGTTGAGCCATGTACACAACTTCCTTAATATTTCCATGCAAGAAAGCATTACTGACATCCAGCTGATGAGTATTCCAATCAAATTGTACAACCATTGCAAGAATAACCCTAATTGTTGTAGGCTTAGCAGCACTAGTAAATGTCTCTTCAAAATTAATACCTTGTTATTGATGATACCCCTTGGCAACCAATATAGCCTTGTATCTAACAATAGTTCCATCTGCCTTATGTTTTAGTCTAAACACCCATTTAGAACCAACTATATTATCAATACCATTAGAATCAACCAAATACCATGTACCTGCATCATTAAGAGCCTTGTATTCTGCAGCAGAAGAAATTCTCCACACCTCCTCTTTGTTAGCAGCACTAATGCAAGTAAGAATCTTCATTAAAAGAAACATGTCTGGATATATCAAATATACCAGTAGAGAGATCTAGATAACTGTAGCCCTTATGCTGAAGACTATAACCAAGAAAAATACATATTTTACTTCTTGGTTCAAGTTTGTTAGAGGTGTATGGCTTTAACCATGGAAAGCATGCACAACCAAAAAATTTAAAAAAATTATAGTCTGGCATCTTGTTGAACAATTTTATAAATAGAGCAGAAAATTGAATGGATCTAGTGGGAAGACTTTTGATGAGATAGTTAGCAGTATGAAGAGCCTCAACCCAGTAAGTAGCAGGTAAACCTGATTGGAATAATAGAGTTCTAGTGACACCCAAAAGATGTTTGTGCTTAACTTCATCCACAACATTCTTCTCAGGTGTATGAGGACATGAAAGTTCATGGGTTATACCTCTTGAGACACAGTAAGATGTCAAAAAGTTATTTAAGAACTCTCCACCATTATCATTCCTAATTGTAATGACTGGACATGATAAAAGCTTTTCGACTCTAGTTACAACTGAAACAAAGACAATTTTGAAATCATATTTCGATGCTAGGGGTAGAATCCAACAATACTTTGTATATTCATCAACAATGTTTGCATAATAAAAACTACCAGATATATAATCCACATGACAAGGACCCCAAAGGTCTATATGCAACAATCCCAGAGGTTGTTGTGCAACAGTACAATACATTTGAAAATGGAGCTTTTGGCTTCTACATAGTTTGCAATCATTACAGAAAAAGGCTTAGTATCTACATTAGGTAGATGCAATAATTTGCAAAGTCTTTGAACAGTCTGGAAATATGGATGACCAAATCTTTTATAAAGAAGAGTATTGTCACTTATTGTTGAGCTAAGAGCATGATGTGTTTATTTGGAAGAGATTGGATAGATACCATTTCTACGTAGCCCTTGGAAAAAAGTCTTCTCGGAGATCTGATCCTTCACGGAGAATCCATGAGAATCAAGAGTTAATGAACAATTATTGTCAGATGTAAACTTATGAATGGACAATAAGTTGTGGGATGATTGAGGCACTAACAAAATATCATTTAAAAGAAATAAATGATCATTAAAAATTCTACTAGAGTTTACCTTTATGAATAATAGTCATACCTTCACCATTTGAAGTTTGAATCACCTTAGATCCATTATAAGGAGTAGCATCATGTAAAGATGAAGTCGCATAAGCAATTTGATTGCTAGCACCACTATCTGCAATCCACTCTTTAGAATCAAAGATATCAGCTGCAGCTAGCATATCACTAAGATTTGGTGGTGGTGATCTTCCTTGATAGAGAAGTTCAATCTCTTATTACAGGTCGTAGCTAGATGACCAGAAGTATTGTAAATTTGACATACATGTTTGTCACTAGAAGAATATCCCCTGCCAACAGGATTTTTCTTGAAATATAGCAGGATTAGGATATCTACCACCATTATAGCTTCTACCTCTAGAATATCCTCTTGAGTTAGAATATGAACCTCTATAAGGACCTCTATTAGTGTTGGCAATGAATGATATGGCATCTGTTTCATCTTTGATAGTTTAGATATTTCAGTAACAATTGCTTTTTCACCAAGCAAGTTGTTGTGAAGCTCAATACATGTAACTGGTGGATTACGATGCCTCATAGAAGTAGCCAAAGGTATAGATTCAGATTTTAAATCCTTAAGAGTAATAACCACCAACTCCTTATCTGAAACAACCTCTCCTGGTGCAGCTAATTGATTTGATAAAAGTTTAATTTCATTTATGAAGGTTGAAACAGACTTGTTACCTTGAGCAAGAGACAGAAGTTTGGTACGCAATTGAATAAAATGATTTGATGATGCTCTTTCAAATCTTTCTTTTATACTCTTTCATAGTTCATGAGAGGTAGTAGATATGGAGAAATAAGCAGTGACTGAATCCGAAACGTAGAATTTATCCACATGATGATTGTTGAGTCTTCATCCAACCAATCAGAATATGCATAATTTTCTATTCCATTAGTTTGAATACTTTGATTTGTGAACTATGGTGGACATTCAAAAGATCCATCAAGATACTTCATGAGTTTGTACTTCTGAATAACGGGTTACAAAATATTTCTCCTGGTAATGAAACTATCTTCTTTAAGCTTTAGATGAACAAAATTCGTTAATTGATTAAGAGAAATGTTTGAAAATGAATTTGATGTTGGATTCTCCATTGTTGATATCGATGGAAAATGTCCACTCATTTGTATAATGAAGAGAAAAATAAATCTGAAAGTATATTTGAAAAAGAAAAACGAAATTCTTAATAAAGTTTCTCTGATGATTAATTAACTACACAGAAGATATGAATCTTCAAACAAACAAGATGATTAAGAAGAATAAATCTCTAAGATGAGATTAAAGATCGATGAAGAGTTTAATCAAACCCTAACCGCTTTAATACATTCCAGTAATGGAAAAAATCATCTTTTTATTTACTCAGAGAAGCTAAGCTTTGTTAGTTTACAAAGTGGACGTTATTACACTTATATAAGATGATTAACCGACTTAACTACTCTCTAAGCTAACACGTGTACAAAGAACATGTGTGACGATAGAAAAGATAAAGCTACATGTGAAGAACACGTGAGAACAGAAAGAGGGAAAAATCGTGTTTAAATCACTGCACCCTTTGTTATCCTGCACCACTGTATGTATGTCATTAACACTAGCCAAACCTACAAGTGTACTAGGCCAGATTGATAAGTCGTAAAGCTACTCACTGGAGAAGATCTTCTTGTTTAAACATGTGGGGGTGTATGATGCTATTGAAAGAGGTATACTCACCATTATGCATCCTGTAAGGAAACATAAGAAACATATGGTGGTTACATAGCCAACCTGCACAGCAAAAGTAACAAATTTATCATATCTAACTAAACATTTGCAATTATAAGAATTGAACTATTGAAACGACTAATGGAAATACACTTACATCCTACAGCTTCTTTATTCAACAGGAAACCGTTGCAGCATCAAGAAAGCCTGCGTACCAACTTCTTTATATGGAAGTACTTGCCTACTTGGTGTTATTGTCAGCATTCATTGTAGTAATAATCTCTAGCTTTCCAAAAAATTCAAGACTTGTTGTTTATTCCACCCATACCAAACGCACCCTAAGTTTTTGAGTCCCAACTTTTCCGTCACAAACCTAGGCAGCCACCTATATAAACTTTGTTTTTCTTGTGGGAGATGAAGAGAAAGAGGAGTTTTTCTCACAAGGGAGATGAATATCAGAGTGATTCAATCGCCTAAGTAAATGGACAAGAGAACGACTTCAGACAACAAACTTAAGAGTCATATTCCAATTCCCGAAGGTCCTGAGCAACCCTGAAAGTCCTGAGCAACCGATTGATAAGGCGACAGAAAAGGAAAGAGAAGAGAAATGTATATTTATTTCTTTCTTTATTTTGGTTTTTGAAATCTGAAGAATCGGTTGGCAGGAGTGAAAATTCAATAGAAACACATTATATTAACGCGGTTCGGCTCTTTAACCAGGTGTTTTTGAGGGCGATCAAAAACCATTTAGGGGCGACTAATAAAACAAAATAAGGTCATTTTGAAGTAATCTCAATACATCCCTTATTCATATATTTTCTATAATGATTAATTTACCCTTGCTTAATTAGTGTTAATTCTGATTAATTAGTTAATTAATTTGGTTATAGTTAGTGTTAGAAAATTATTTGAGTTAGTTTTGGAATAGAAATCGAGAGTGTTTTAGATTGATTTTTTGAGTTATGATTTTGTACAATCGGTAGGCTCGTGATTTTATTCCTACCGATTGTACAATCGGTAGTTTAGTGGAATACTTAAACTACCGATTATAGGTGTCGCCCCATATTTAAATTTCTCAAAACCTATTTCTAACTCTTCATCTTTCACAATCGGTAGGAACTGAAAATTTATATCTACCGATTGTAACCTGAATTGAATAAACTTTAAAAAATTTAACTTTGTAATCGGTAGTTTAAAGATCAGTTTTATCTACCGATTATAATGGTTTTCTTGTACAGGACTTTTCATGCCATAATCGGTAGTTAGTGAACATAAATAACTACCAATTATGGATAATCGGTAGCACGGGAAACTACCGATTGTACGTAATCGGTAGTTTAGAAACATAGTTATCTACCGAATATGCCGATTTTACTTGACATCTAACTTCGTAATACTATTTCAACATCCGAAGAAAAACTTGTTCTAATAAACTTACTACATATTGTTCATTAAACTTGTTCAAAAAACTAAAAACATCCGAATAAACGAAACAAAACGCATTATAGAAATTCAAAGTGATCAATCTCATTGATCTCATGAAATTCTTTCACTCCTTGTTACTCTCGACTTGGTCCTAGTTTCAACCTGCTTCTTCTTCTTCTTCTCCTTCCCCTTAGGATCAGCAACAACTTCATCATCTTGAACTGGACCTATGTACTCTACAACTTCATTGTAGTATGGGTTTATGCCTGAGAAGTCTTTCTCCCTAAAAAAGAGTCGAGGATCAAAATCCAGATCAGCCGCTATCCTTCGATTCATTTCTGCCTCATATTCTTCATCCGAAGATGAAATATCAACCCAATTGAAGGGATTGTCAGGACCGTTCCACCAAGGATCTTTCAGGATTTGTGAGAAATCCGGATCGTCCAGCATCATTTGATATATTTCTACATCAGAAACTCCTTTCGGCAAATTAAAAAGAGGACGAAAAAGCAATTCAGCCTTTCGAGCATGAGAAAGACCTTCATCTGAATCATCTTCATCCATAACCCTAATGAACATACCCAAACATTGATTATTAACTAACTACACAATAGTTATTATAAAAATAAACAAAAGCACATAATCGGTAGTTAAAAATATGAAATATCAACCGATTAAACACAATCGGTAGGGAGTGTTTTCAGTACCTATCCGATTGTATAATCGGTAGATAAAATTATGCAATACCTACTGATTATGCATGATGTTCTTCAGAAATGATGAACTAGAGGCACAACCGGTAGATAAAGTTCGTCAGATGTCTATCGATTATGCGTTGTGTTAGAAAATTATAAACAAGAATTATCATGATTTCTTCAAAGTAATAACTAAAAACATAAAAGTTGGATGTAACTTACTTTTCCTTTCCCTTCTTTGATTGGGTAGGAACATTTTTTGGTCGGAGGGGAAGTTCATCGGAATCGGTTGACGAATTGATTTCAATAGTTTTGAACTCCTCTATCACCATCTTTTCCTTTACCTTCTTTGATTGTTTAGGTAAAGATTTTGGATCCATTTTCAATGGAGAATGAGAGTAAAGGGAGTAGAAGAATCAGTAGAGGAAAAGAAATGAAAAAAGAGGTTTTTTTTGTTGAGAATAGGTAGAGGTAGAGGTAGAGAAGGAAATGAGAAGAAAAAGAGGCGTGAATAGGTAGAGAAGAAGAAGAATTAGGTTTTGGTTTCAGTTTATAAACATGTCGTTTCAAAAAAAAAGAGCTGTTGAGGCCTGGTGTAACAAGAGTGTATAGAAAATATGTACTCTAAGTTTGAAGTAATATTAACAATCAGAAGTTTTGGGATCACCATTATCTACCGATTATGTTAATCGGTAGTTTAAGAAATTCATAAACTACCGATTCTAATAAGTAGCCCCAAATTGGAAATCGATTTTTTAAAAAAAAATTCAACATTTTGTACAAGCACAATCGGTAGTTTAAGAAATTCTTAAACTACCGATTATCATACAAAAAGTTGCCAGGAACAGGCAGTTCCTGGGGTAAATGCAATCGGTAGATATTTATCTACCGATTGTATTACGCTAACACAATCAGTAGTTTGATATCTACCGATTGTTGATGAATATACAAAATCGGTTGTTTTTTCAAACCACTTAACTACCGATTATAATGTAAAATTTGAAGAAAATAACTTGTTAAAAATAAATCGATTTCAAATCAATTGATAACTCAAAAAAAGAATATAAAATCCTTTCAAATGTTAGACACTTAAAAGCAGTAATGTTAAACACTATAGTAATATCCATCAAGTTAACAACCACAATCTAATTTCTAACTCTTTTGGTTTTGGTACGAGGAGCACGAGCACCAGGGGCAACAATCTTTCAGCATCAGCGGCATTGGCTTCACCCTCAGGGACATTTTCTTCAGGAGCAGCACTCGTTGAACCGCGAGATCTTTTACTGTTCTTTGATGTTACCCTCTTCGGCTTATTCGCAGATTTCTCTCCAAACTTGCTAGCATAGGCTTCATTATCGATGTTATCAATGAGGTATTTATGCTTTCTCATCGTCTCAACTGATGGAGGCACTCCCGCATTTATGCACCCATCTATCTTCTTTGAGAAAAATGCAAAGCTTTTTTTTTTCTGTTTTCAGGCAATAACAATCAAACGATTATTATCTAAAATATTGAGCCGTAATACTAAAATCAAAAGGAAATAACATTAGGTACCAGCCTTTCATAGCCCGAAGGTTTGTCTTTGATGATGCACCTATATTCAGGCACCATGGTGCTCTTTCCTTTATCTTCACGGATCATGTGAAGATGAGAATGCTGTCGGTACCATAACATACAGCCAGGACCTGATTCATCATCTCGAGTGACAGGTCTCCCCTCGTTGATCATAGATTGCATCATGTTGTCCCAATGTTCAACCGATGGGTTACCAGAGTAAACAATTGTGATCGAGTACTTACCACAAACACAATTTTCCACGTCCAACTCGAACTTACTCCTGAAACGACTCCAAGGTTCTTCTTGGACATAACCTAATTGACGCATCACCCTTGTGTCATTGTACATGACATATCCAGTTGGATGCCACAAGGGTCCATAGTACAACGCCAACTTATACCTTCGCGCTATATGACCACTAGCTCGGTCTTCTTTATATGGATCAAAACATACATCTTTGGACGCCATCGAGTCTAATTTCCTCCTCAAAGAAATCAACTCCTTCCCCTTAGTCCTTGAATGGTTTCCCTCAAAGATGTATTTTGTGCCTCGGGGTGTGCCTTTCTCTCATGCCGGATTCTCTCTGGCCAACTCGAGGGACGGGAAGTGATCATAAATCCACGTCTAGTGTACATATCAAATCAAGTATGAGAAAATTGATTCTTAAAATAGAAAAAATAAATAACAATCAAACCATCAATGAAGTTACCAAAATACCTGTAGTAAGCTCACGTTCCCGGAAATTTTGCTAGTTTGTTCCCTGGATGCCTTTCTCATCTCTTCCATCAAGAACGCATGACATGCGGTGCCCCACGAATAGTCGCGAACTTTGTGGAGGGGATGCAAAAGTTGTAGGAGGTTGGCGTCGACCCGGTTGCCACTAGCATTGGGGAAAATTACACATCCCAAAACACAGATAAGATATGCAGTGGCTGCAGCATTGACCTGGTCATCGCTAAACTCTGGGTTCATCTTTTCTTTATCCAAGGTGCCTCTGAACATTTTCATCAGTTGCACCATGCTGAATTGCCTGGTTTTGTAAGAAGCGCACCGTTTAAACTCTTCATCGTATTTCGCTCGGTCCCAACCAAGGCACCTCTCAATGTAAACATAAAGCTGGTCCCAGCTTAACTGCTTCAGATAATCAAACTTCACCGTCGTACCATGGTCAGTGAGAGCTAGAATCTGCACCACATCATCGGGGGTGATCGTCATCTCTCCCCACGGCATGTGGAGGGTATCGGTCTCAGGATACATCCTCCCCATGAAGGCCGATATCGACACCCGGTCGTGAGGTAACATTGAATTCTCGGCAGCCGTAGATAGCCCCGATTGCAGTATAATTTGCTGGAACCGTTGACACTCACCTTCCAACGGCCAATCGTTCATCTTTGTTGGTGCATCCGTAGGTTTGAGTAGACGGACCGCATTAGAATGGTCCTAATGGTCCTCCTTCATCAAAGTATCTATCTTGTGGAGCACTTGGTCCTCCTTCTTCTAGGTTTGTACTTCTTGGAACACTTGGTTGAGTTCCTTCAGTGATAACAATTCCGCTAGTGCTCTTTTGTATTCTTGCACTAGCAGTAACCTTCTTCCCCCCTTCACGACGAGGCCCCGATAGAATTGTATCATGGGAATGCTTAGATCGCCTTTCCCTTCTATGATTGACAAGATAAATAAAGAACAATTATTTCCAACAAGATCCCGTTTAATCAGTACATAATCGGTAGACAAAGTACATTAAACTCACCCAATTGTTCATAATCGGTAGTTAAAAAAACAACGTAACTACCGATTGTGCATAATCGGTAGTCTAAAAATAAACTTAACTACCGATTGTGCATAATCGGTAGCTCGGGCTCTACATAATCTACCGATTGTGTATAAAAAATGGAACAGAAAAGTCTATGGACACACGTACAATCTGTAGTTACATAAAAAAATTAACTACCGATTATGACTAAAATTGGGTACAGGAATATAATCTGTAGTTTATGACCAAATTATAACTACCGATTATGGTCGATGTTTGAGGAACCACTACATTTCACAATCGGAAGTTTAACCCTATACTAAACTACAGATTATGTGTAAATTTGGAGACATGAATATAATCGGTAGTTTAGGTGTAAAAAATAACTACCGATTGAGATCAATGTTTTTGAGGATCACTAACTTGCATAATCGGAAGTTTAACCCTATACGAAACTACTGATTATCACTAAATTTTTGTGCAGGAATATAATCGGTAGTTTATGACTGAATATAACTACCGATTGTGCATGATGTTCATGAGCAATGAAGAACACTAACATAATCGGTAGTTTAATACAACCACGAAACTACAGATTATGAAATCTATCCTAAAACCCTTGATATTCTAGTGACTAATTCATTCGATTGAATCATTATAAACACAAATAATGGTAAATCCTTACCTTATTGGAGCCATAAAGTGGTGGAGAGGCTGATTGTCGGAATCGGTCTCCGTTTCTAGGTCATCCTTTTCGCGTTCTTCGTGTTTTTCGTGTTTTTCTTCAACAATCTCTCGATCTCTTATTCTTGTGGCTAAATCCGGTCATTCTGTATTAGGAGGTTGACGAGTTGTTTGCTTCTTTCTTGCAATTTTTAGATTGTAATAACGACGATGAATTGGTTTACGATTATACGATTAATCGGTTGAAGATGAATTCGATTGTGCCACAATCGGAAGTTTAGAAACAATAGAAGAAGAAGAGAAAACAGAAATGAAAAATCGGTAGAGAAGAAGTGTGAAATAGGTTTAGGTTTAGGTTTTATTAGTGAAAGATTTTATGGTAATTGTTTGATTAGTGAAAAGATATTTTAGTATTTTTACATACTCCTAAGTTATCCCTTAGCCACCTCCATGGGATTAAGTTAAAAAAATAGCCCCTAATTAATTTTTAGTCGCCCTCAAAAACGCCAGACTCTTTAAGCCTACGTTCACAAGAGAGAAGGATGATTCTTTTTTATTAAGAATCTTTTACAGTACAGTACAATGAAGATTACACATGAGTGCCACTATTTTATGGATGATACACCATCCATTTACAGAGAAGATACGATCTCTTAAAGGGAGCAAGTTTGTTAACGGTAAACTGTTACAAGGAAACAATATAATTATATACCAACAATATATAGCCAGTATCAATACTTTCTTTATTCTTCTCCAATCTGTCCATTTATTAAGAGTCTATGCTCAGTATCAGAACTCAAACCTGGAGACCTAGGATACGAAACTAAAGAATTGCGACCTGGTCTCCATGAAATTGCAAGTGTACAAAAAATATGCGCATTTTCTCCACTTTTTACAGCTCTTAAGTTTTATTACTGTATCCTTATTAGTTGGGCCTTTTTAACTTTCTAGATGCTCCATAGTTGCGATGATGCCGCTCTTCTTTTAACTGACAAAACCAAAGATGATGTAGTCAGGTAGGGTTCAAGTGTGGGTCATTAGAATGTTGTTATTAGCAAATTTGCACTTTGTCAATGTAATTATCGACAGACCAGAGATGATACTGTTTTCTTTAATTCTCATGAGATTTAATTTTGCAGGAAGTTTAAGGAATATATTGAATGCAACTTTGTAAAGCCAGGCTAGACACCAATGGAATTATCCTTGTTTCATCTGGTGTTTCAAGAAGATGATTTTCTGAATTTACCTCCCCGTTCAAGTGCAACGAATTTATGTGTCAAATTGAAGGAATTAGGCATGCCTGTTGAACTCAGTGGTGGTAGGTTATTATGTTATACATTGGTGATTGTCATTTTACTTACATTCATAAGTAGTCTTTGATTGCCTCTTATTTGGCTTCTTTGTAGGCGGGCACATTAAGCTGACCAAAAATTTTAATGTGTTTGAAGATGGAGTACGTGTGACAGAGGATACCACTAAAATTCTGGTTTCTACAAACCCTTAAATCTAGCAAAAGCTTTGGCTAGAAGAGATGCAACTATTATGGGCCTTGGCCACATTTGGGATGCTTAGCCTAATCTTCATTCTTCCATGCCTAAGTCTGCTAAAGTCTAGAGCAATTCACATAACCTTTTGTTTGATGTTTTTCTTTTTTCTTTTTTTTTGTTAACAATCTGCTGCAGAGGCTTCTCAAAAAAAAAGATGTTTAAATATGTCCTTGTGCCATTATGCTGCTGGAGTGCCTCCACTGGAGAAACAGAATATTTTCAGTAAGAAGTTGCCCCTTGTTGTTGTACTTCTCTGCAGCAGTTATCCTCTACTTCTTACTGACTGCAATTTTTTTCTTCGTGGTTCTATATTTTTATGCAAATTGGACCTGCCTAGGAGTCGGTGAATTGGGGATCTCAGCATTTTGGTTTGCATCTCAGTAGGCAGATGTTTCAGATCATGTCATGGGTGAAGATCGGTGAATTTTTGGTTCACTCTGTATAAAGCTAAATTAAGAACATTTCAGGTATCTCATGTTTATTGTGACATAATGTTTATTCGAAAACAGGATAAGATGATGTTATCCTATGTTCATTTATGTTTTTTTGGTTGTTGTTTCATGTTTATTGTGACACTTGTTGTGACCCAGGCATGACCTTGCACCCTAGGTGACCTGAATTTATGAGATTAGAGCCCACACAAAATAAATGTGAGGAATGTTGCAACAATCTGCATTACTCCTTGGCAAAATTTTTACTTCTCTACTTGTTTTGGTTGAAATTCCTAGCGTTAGAGTGAAAATTATTGAAGATACTAGTGGTTACTTGTTTTGGTTGAAATTCCTAGCCTTAGGGTGAAAATTATTGAAGATACTAGTGGACTTAAGTGCTGGGGAAAGCAGTAGCAATGAGGAGTAACCGAATGGGCCAAAGATTTGAATTTGCAGACGTTTTGGATACAAGGTGACTGCAAAAGTCTTATAATATACTCCTTCTGTTGTGAAATGATAGGTTTATTTGATTTGGCACAAAAAATAAAAAAACTTTTTTTTATATTTTTTCCTTGTTTGTCCTTGGAAGAGAAGTGGTCTCCTTGTGTTTAAATAATAAAAACAGTAGAGAAATACGAGAGAAGTGGTCCCCATGTAGACAAAGTATTAATCTTAAAATATTTAACATTTTATTTATGGAAATAAGCCTATCTTTTTGATATACCCAAATATAATAACCTTTCTCACAATTTTACCAGGTCAAAGTCAACAATTCTCTCTCGATTTTTTTAAAATTCGCTATCTAAGTTTGCACATTTCTTAAGATCATAAGGAGATAATAATATTTTTAGATATTCTTTTCAATTATAACCTTGGTGAATATCTTTCAAAATTTGTTGCGGATATCTGTAAACTTTATATCATTGGAAAGTATTTTAAAACACCTGCATATCGAATATAGACATGACTATTAAAATTATACATATTTCTTATACTAATAATAATCAAAATGGTAATTTTAGAAATGTTGTCTTGTTTAATAAAATAACCCAATATTTAAGAAACAAAATTCTAAAATAATAATCAATTTTTAAGAAACAACTTTTTCACAGGGATGGTCTTTTGGGTCATGTGGATCCCACTTCTGTGAGAAGTGGAACAAACCCGTGGTTAACTTATCATTTTCGGTTCATATACATAGTCTAAATAATAAGAGCAAGGGTTATAGCATGCGGGGTTGAGATTTTCATTCAAAATAAAAAAATAGATCAAATTTAATTAAAATTTATCTTATTATAAATAGAGAAAAAATCTTCTCACTTGTAAACTAAATAAAAAATGACAAACGGTTACCGTCCAAAATTAACACTATTATAGAATATTTTAAAAATAGATCCAACTATTAAAAGTTAAAATAAAATTATTAAAAGAACACCTTTTTCTTTTGGACGGCAAAGGTTCGCCGTCCAAAACCTTTTTTTGTTCTCTTTTAATTTTAAGACTCTCTTCCACTTATTGTAAAATTCATTTTTTATTTTAAAACTCTCATTCGTTTGGTCAATCCAATAATGGAATCTTTGCTCAATCACATAGACCCTCTTTCACTAGCCTTTGCTCGAAGTACTGCACATCTACCAGAAATCAGACGGAGAGTAATAAAATCACCGCAACTGCATAAATCATCTTTAATTGATTCAAATTCTTTGAATGTCTTCCTATAAACAGTTTCAAGTTGTCAACAACTCTTGAATTCATTAACATTTGGTACAATATGAATATATATATACAAATTGTTTTGAATTAATAGCCTAAGCAAGTATCCCAGAAGAGCTTGTTCTTCTCCATTTCAATCATTAACTTCATATTCTCATCATCAATATCTTCACCGTCATCTTTCACAGCGCTAGTATTGTTACTCTTCTCGTATACCACCATTCTTGATTCTTGATTATTGTGATCATCCAAATATACAGAAGAAGAAGATGATAAACTTGTTGTTTTCTTGTAAAGGAACCCATTTTCATCTATAACATCAACATCTTCGTGGCTCTCTTTGTAACAATCTTGACAATAATGATTGACATTTGGAGAATCATCATCATGAACAGAAATGACGTCACATGTCTCGGAACTACACGACCCGGCGTCATCATCACGGTGATATTCATCGCCTACCGTTACAAGATCGACGTTGATGTCCTCCGAGTCGCCAATGGTTTCGAAAAGTAGGAAAGGAGAGATATCATTAACACCATTGTAACATCTCCAATCCATCTCTATACAGCTTATTTAGTTTGAGGAGGAATTGAGGTACTCAAGTACTACTAGCTTTATACAACTTGAAATTCTCTCTCGTTTCTTTCTTTATTTCGATCGCATTAGATTAGAGCAGAGCTTAACAAGTCAAGGATGTAGGAATATGCCACTGGTTGTCTTGCGGCCCTTTGCTATTACCTACGCATCTTCTTTTCTTTTTTATAAAAACTGCACCTTGGTAGGTAAGGTCTTATTTGGACTTCTTCTAGAATGCGAGCCTGTAGTATACAATCACTCTGGGACTAGTGGAGCTCTGAACCATTCCATAGAATGATTATATTAAATTAATATACCCAAAATAAAATCATATTAAAAAAAGAGATGACAAGAAGGAAGTGCCAAGATATCTTCTCTGATTTTTGTTTCTCTGTTTTTTTGGATTTTCATTATGGGTCTAAAGTGTCCCAACTAATGGACCAATGGTTCCAGGCCCATGTCATCTTCTTGTCTCGTATATATAACTAGCCAATCGGGTGTCACCATTTGATTATTCAATTGCTCAAGTAGTTAAACTAAACAGAAAACACCCATTTAAAATGTGCCGAAGTTAAGTTGTTCTTATATTATTCACGAGATGATTGTCAAAAGTGAAACACACATGAAGCATTTTTAAACTGTACAGCAACCATGTGTACCCTATTTACTATCACTAGCAGCTACTGGGAGAGAGTCCTAGGAAAATTCTAATTCATATATTCAGGCTAACTAGTATTGCGATCAAAGTAATAGTGGTGGGTTTTCATTCACACGTGTTACACTTGAGATGGAAGATACAGAACTTGAGGCCCATCGACAGTAACGCCAGAAGTTTGGGGTTCATTGGTATAAAGTGGCTTAATATCCCTGCTTCGCATATACGACAGGAATTGCCCAGGAAGTTCTTCTAAAAGAGATTGAACAACAGAGAGCTGGTCACCTGTTGATAACACAGTTGAAATGTTAACCGACGAATAACCAAGATAAATGAAAGTCGACAAAACAATTTCTTAACCTTCAGATTAATCAGTTATCTGAAGGGGACTATGTTCTTGTAATAAAAAAATGGCCATGAAATATTTATTATCTTAAAGGTAACACTGACCCTGCACTTGGCGCATAGGCACAAATTGCACAATGTCCCTTGTAGCCACTCGTCCAGTGCTACTCTGTAGGCGTTTGCCATTGTCAGCATCCAGTATCTGCCAAACCAAATAAGTATAAGAAGCCTGATATTCATACCAAAATTTGAAGAAACTAGAAAAGTGAGAACAATCCTAAGGAACGAAATCAATCCAAACACTCTGTAGAAGAATCAACAGTAACAATGATATGAGAACTGGTTAATTGGAGTGTTCAGTAAGAAAGCTATAATTACCTCCATGGCTTTGAAGTCAGCACCACCAACACAAACGATTAGAATTGACAAAGGTAAATCAGAAGCTCTAACCAAAGAATCTATGGTTTCTTGAAGATCAGTAACTACACCATCCTAGAAAGTAAAGTAATTTACGATTAGCTGAGAAAGGAATTATAAAAGGGGAACAAAATTGATAAAAATAAAAAAATAATTATTATTTTACTTATTGTAATGATGAGCAAGACAAAGTACTTTTTCTGGCTATGCAATGACTCGGCAGCAATTTGTGTAGCTTTCTCTATGACTTTGCCAAACAAAGTAGGACCATTAAGAGAAACATTATGTAGTGCACTTGAATAGGCAGACATGATACCATCTACTCCTTCAACCTATAATAAAAATGTTGGTCCAAATTCAATAACCAAAAAGAAAAGAGCAGAAAAGCATGAAAATATCAAATGTGTGGCGCGTGAGAACACATACATTTTCCTTACAGTAATGGTCTTTGACAAGGACAATAGGTATGATCTTAAACTATACAAAGAGAAGCGGTAGCTGAAGTTACCTCAGATTCATTACGGCTTCCATTCAGGTTAAAGCAATGAGACACAACACCTTCAGTTGTCCTTCCGCCAAATCCCCAGGCAGGAAAACGCTTATCAGAATCATAAAACTGTATGACCACTCCAACTTCAAATATAGCATGTATTCATTTGCAATTACAAAAACTGATTGCAATAAGCAACCTAAACAGTGGATAGTTTAACAAGCCTGGTTAAAGAACTTAGTAAGGATTTGAATATGATACAGAGTATGTAATGAATATTTAACCTGCTGGTAGGAGTTTAATCGACCTGTCGGATCGATATAGTGCAAAGAAATTGGATAATGAGGATCTCCATTTGAAGCTGCAAGAAGATATCGAGTCTGCTCAGTCAACTACAATAAGAAGGCTACCTGAATCAAATTAGTATCTTCTACACCACTGATAAGGGTTTCTACCTGTAAAATCAACGGCAACCATAAAGTTAAGCTCGAATCCACTTGAAATCTAATCCAAAAAACTATATTGTGTTTTCTGGATGAATCTATCCACATATAGCTGTCCCTTCAGCTTCTGCAAAAAAATAAAATAATAATAATAATATTTGAACCACAGCAGAGTTTAGACATGAAAAGCCATCCCAGAAGTGGTTGTAGGATTTGTATTGAACATGTTAATACAACTACCTTCATACTATCCTTATGGGAAGATGATGGTATAAGAAAATGTTCTCCAACTTTTCCAACATATAGTTTTTCAAGGTCTTCAACGGATTTCTGAATTTTTCTAGTGCAATAGAAGAATTATTTAAGTTGGATTTTGTCTCCCAGATCAAGCTGAAAACAGGCATACACTTAAAAGAAGAAGCGGTTCAATTTTGGTACCCTATAAGTTCATGATTTCTGCTGCTATAGAAATCAAAACATTCAATCACTAAAGGGGTATCCTGCATCAAGTAGCAGAATGATGTACGTTAACACTATGCCCTTAGCATATTAAAATATATAAAAAAAAAGCTCTACCTTGCTCTTGAATTGCTGTGAAGTCAGACATAATGGTTTCCAAGTTGGATTCAGTTGGGATAGTTATGTTAAAGTCTGCGGGCATCCAACTTAAAATCAATTGGCAATGAGTGGAGTGACCCTTTCATATTATATTTTAAATTTATTATAGAGATATTAGTAATGTGGGACTATTATCCTTCACACGCCTCCTCACGTGTAGGGCACTCTCTGTGGGCTTCTAACACGTGAACATTATATGTACGGGTAGCCGTTGGGCTTACTCTCGTACGGGTCTGGCTCTGATACCAATCTGTTGGAATATTTTCTGTATGAAACTATTAGAAGAGAAAATATAAAACTGTAACTTGGTTTTCTTTGATTAACTCAGAGGTTACAGGACTTTTTCGGTATACCACTCAACTGTTGGCAACCACCTCATATAGGAAATATCTTTCCTATCATAGCTAGATTACATTCAATTCTAATATTATTCTAGACAGCTATTTTTCCTAACTTCTGTCTTTATTCTGGTATACATGGATTTTCTTAAGGAAAGGAAATATTGCGTAACTTAAGGAATTATTTCAACAAGTTACACCTTCTGCTGTTCTAGATAGTCGTAAGAAAGGATCCTACGAGTGAAACATGAGAGAACATTAAATTATATATGAATTTAAGAATGATTAGTACAGCAAGCATCAAAGACATACTATTAAGAATACATACACTTTTAGAAAATAGATCCTTGTTATCCAACTTGGAACATCGAAATGTTATCTCAACAGCTTGCTTTGAAGCAACTGTTTCTTCCGCATGGACAGTAACTGTCCCTTGATTTCTCATGCCTCCTTGCCCATTTCTCATTGTAAGTTTGAGTGTCAAACTCTAGCTGTTTTTGGTTGCAATCTGTCAATAATAAAGAGTCAAAAATTAGGCATAGAGATAGTCATACAAATGACTTGCAACATAAAAATAAGATGTAAGTATCCTTCTTCTTTTATTGGCTGTGACCTTAATAAGAAATACAAGAAATGGAATTTCACTTTATGGGTACTGTACATGAATGTCTGCGTGGATACCCTACAGCTACTAGATTTTCATAGTGATTTTAATACAGGTTTTTAAGCCGATTAAAGTTCAACTAGATTACCTCCGACAAAGCACAAGTAGCTTCTCCTAGGAAGTCTTGCTGATCCAATTTCAGAGTCTGCAATGATTTAATGTTAATGAAATTAAACCATCTTGAAGGGAACAAGTACATGAATCAGGAGAAGGAAAACGTGTAATCTACATACCTTTAAAGGCATGTTATGGTATTTGGTGTCGACGTCATACACTCGAAACCTGAAACAAGCAGTACAGGAAAGAGTAGACAAGTTAACTATATGACTGTATCCTTAAAATGTATGCTTAAAGTCCATCGAAAGGAAAGATACTAAGATAGCCACTTACACCAACGATTGAACAACCTCAAACTGATAAGCGATGGAAATCTTTGTTATCCAAGCAGGATCCAGTGAATTCATTATTACTTCTGTACGGCCAATTTCCTCAAGATTCCCATCACTTTTCTTTGCATAAACTACTGCCATTGAGTCGCTCTACGACTACAATAGAAGTGTAGTAACAAATTAAATTATGTACAACCGTGAAAACAGAACTATTGTTACAATCCAAAAGAACATAAACTCTCAGCATAAAGTATAGGTAGAAGTTGACAGATACACATACCTCTGAAAACACATCCATATTACGTAACTGCTTGGCAGACAATGATAACTGCAATACAAGTTTGTACAAAATTAATGTTGGTACTTGCAAAATAACAAAGCCAAATAAAATAAATTTTAAAGCAGACACAAAGTTGCAAGCAACTACCAGGACAACTAAACCTGATGACATATTTTATACAGTATGCTATTTCATATAGGTAACATAATCCCAGTTGACTTTATATAAAACTTTCAGTTGACTTTGTAAAAAATTGCCGTACATTAGTCATAAGAAAAAGAAATTAAGGAACAAAAGGATTGAAAGTAAATTAAGATGGTCCGCCTCACAACCTCAAAAAGCCACCAAAAGCAGGACCACAAATCAAAACATGTAATCCTCAAAGGTATGCCTCTTGACAAGACCATCTGCGTAAACGATCTTCCGCATAAAGGTCTCACCATTGTTTATGTGTAATGTTCCTAAATCCCCACCAGCACTATGTCGATTTTTGTGATACTTATTTTTCTAGAATAATATCATGCTTAGCCTGCTGTTTCACAATTGTTATCACTAAATAAATAAATGGGTTAGCCCATGCTCCCCAAATTTCAAGATTGGTTTGTATTATACTCCAACTTGTAGCTACACTGCTATATTCCTGAAGTCCAAACTTAATCCCATTCACTATGTTACCTCCTCTACAAATGCCTCCTGATCGTAGTTGGCTAGGTAGGTTTCCATCGACAACCCAGCCACTGTTCAGTAAAATTCAGTCAAACACCAAATCAACACAACAACAAGAAAAAGATTATACAATCTTTCCATTACCCCGCCCGCGTTATGTCTTGCGCTGAACCTAGTGAGGTCAGTTGGTGCCGAGATTAGAGAGCTAGACTATATTTTCTGATCAACCATATTTATAGGATGACGAATAGAGCTGTTGATTACTTTGCCAACTTACTTCTAGAGATCATACCGAAGATGCAAAGAAAATTATCTTTTGGTAATGGATAAACTAAGAAAAATGTACAGAAGATGATTATATAGTGGATATCCAAACCCTCGCTTAATCTTTGGAGTATATAATATACGTGTTGTCAAAATTGGTTTTAATTTCGTTAGGCTACTTATCCTTATATCTATCTTGACAGGAGAGTTGGCTCCTTTTTTAATGAAGCCTGATATAGGGGCTCCAACATCAATAGAGGGGCTCCAATAATAAGACGAAATAGGGACACTATCAAGTAAAACTTAAAAACTCCTTATCCATAATATTTTCACAATACCCAAATCACCCTTCATTAATATGTTAATTACCTTAATTAGTGAAAATTTAATTAAGCTAATCATGGTTAATTAAACTTAATCTT
>JAJJMC010014297.1:2709515-2744025 GCA_023531435.1 Papaver californicum | reverse complement strand
GAGAAGATATGGAGGAGATGGAAAATTTTTAATTAAAGGATAAATTTTTCTTTTTTTTATTAGGTAAAGGGTAAAATGGACATTTAACTTTACCCCTAGGACATCCCTTATCGTAAAATTGGGTCACCTTGGCTTAACTAGGAGCCCCTCTATTGATGTGGGAGCCCCTATATCAGGCTTCTTTTTAATGTAGCGCGCAGTTTCAACGTGACTGTTGTTTTGAAAGACTTTGATTTCTAGTACTCCAATACTTTTAAGCTCGAAGACTTTGTTTTTTTTTATCGGTAAATAATTCGGTGGCGACATTAACCAATGGCTTTATTATTCCAGTACAGCGACATAATACGTACGCTGAGTTTGAAAACATTACACAAAATTTACCTTGCCGTAGAAGACTAGGTCCAAAAATCTATACACTTCATTACTATTATTATTATGTAAAATAATTTGACTTTACTTAAGGTTCTGATTACACGTTTAATCTTCCGTAAATGCTAATGTTTATCTTTGGTGGAAAGAGTAGTTCATTAGCATTGATCCCAACAGCCATTAGCTCATAATTTGACAGAGTGTAATTAATTAAAGAAGTTCTTAAGGTTTTCATAAAGGAAAGAGAGATTCCAGAGCCATGAGCGTTATATATGATCACATCATTTTAAGTAGCTCGGTGATTACCAAACCCACCTATTTTGGGTTAGTCAATCCAGGTCCTCGTCAACACAATAGTCTCTGTCTAGACTCAAGGTCTTGGTAACATATGCTGAGTTGCTGATCGGCAATGCTGCTGACATTTCAATACTGACATCAGCTGGGGTTACATCATTAGACAAACTTTGAAGTTTCAGTTTTTTTTTTATCTCTATTCGTTCCTGACTGACTGACGTGCGGATTACTAGGTCATGCTAATATTAATTGATATCGGATTTGGGTTTGTCTCGTTCGAGACCGATATACTGGTATAATTTTATATCGGAGAGATTATTGTTAAAATATCGATGAAAAATTTATACTTATAATTATTATATCAGATTTTTCACACATTACATCTATAAAAGTGTAACGAAGGCAGTGAAAATTGCATAATTCATACTAAAAATGCCACCAAAGTCTCATGTTTGGCCTGGGCTGAACTGTGCTTTATTCTCTCACTTCCTCTCGTTCATCTTCATCTGCAACTTTCTCGAAAGCTCAAGAAGTTCCTCCATTCATTACCATCATCAAATAAAGAAATGTTGCCACTTTCTCTCTATAATCATTAAACATAAGAATTTTCTCAAAGCTTCTATTCTGAGCACACGTAATGGGGCTGTAGAAGTTAAGTGAAATCAATTCATAAAGGAATTTGACCTCTGGACAACGTTATTGTGGTAAAGGTCGTAATTCCAGAGGCAGCATTACAGCAATGCATAGAGGGGAAGGTCATAAGTGTCTATACCATAAAATGTATTTTTGACGGAATTAAAAAGGCATAGTTGGTAAAATCGTAACCATAGAATACGACCCCAACTGAACAGTTGTTCTTTTAAATCATATTAGTTATGGATAAAACTTTGTTAGAGTACACAAATCTGTGTTCATACCTTTATGTACCATGATATTCAAAAAAGAGATCCAAATAATTCTCTATAACCCATTGTTTTTGATTGCCATATTTGGGTTTATTCTCTATTTCTTGATCTTTTATAAAACCGGTAAGATCCAATTAATCTTCTATATAATGAATCTCTTAGCAATTTATGGTTGTGGGTTTTCTTAGATTCAAATTAATAGTTTGCTTATTATATTAAATTGTGTTATCCTATCAATTAAATTCTGAACCATTAATGATGTTAATGGAGTTTAGAAAGAGAGGAATGTTAATTGAGAGAGACATATGATGAACATGTAAAGAGAAAGGGGATTTTAGGCTCAAAACAATTGAAGTCATAGTATGGGATGGTTTTGATTTATCAAAAACATAGCGAGATCCCCACTGAAATATCGGCTTGGCTTGATCTCGGCCGATTCAACCTTATCGTTTAAAATCTCGTCTAGGCGATTGTTTCATCTCTTTTGATAGCTGAAATCGAAATTATTGACGACATTCCGGTCAAGACAGCCGATATTAACTATATTAAGTCATACTGTTAAAACAATTATTTGCCAACTAAAAATAACTGTTCACGGGATGCATCATTCGCATCCAGAACCATAAATTGTAAAAGTTATCCTAAAATAATATATATATATATATATATATATATATATCATTTAAAAATAAAATGTTTAATACACATCATATCACAGTAAGAAAACATTATTAACACAGAAGGCGGGGTGTTAAAGATATCCCAGAAATATAGACGGTGTTTTAAAGATAATCTAGTGTATGGTGGTGTTTTAAAACATCACCTAGAGGTATTTTTTAAAATACTGCCTCAAAATAAATAAATGTGGTTGGTGGTGTTTAAAACTTCTCCTAGAGTTAAGAGATATTTTAATCATCACCTAAACTTTAGGAGGTGTTTTAAACTTTATATGATTTATTTTTCACATATTTTATCGGTTATATTTAACAAATGTAAAATTAAAATGGTATGTAGATATATGGTATATTTAGCAAATGCTTTTTTTTTTCTTCAAAAATAAAAGAACAACCACTTTTACCATATATGGTAAATTTATCCTTTTCCTTACCTATTACCGACCTCTATATAATATAAATACCTTATTACATATTGATTGTGGATAATATAAAAAGGAGCAATAACACTATACTGTTAAAACACCATCCAGATTCTAATAGTGAACACAAACTTTAAAAAATAAAATGAGGTAGCAATAATCACTAAAAACGACCCGGCAGGGGATTAATATATATAAAAGGTATTAAGTTCATCAATAAAAGGAAATATTATGTAGAAATTCATGAGTCGAAAAAAATAGTTACAGCTTCGAACAGTGCTATCACGCGCGGCTTCGTAGGACTGTTGTATGAGTTAAAAGGTTCCAGTCGTCTGATGTAAAAGATACTTATTTTGAGTTCCTAATAAATAATACAGTTGTTGACAACTATGAGAAAAAACACATATTTCTAATAGATCCTTAGGTTTATTTCACATTTGTTAATTACTCCGTTTAGTGGGTCTGGCTCTATGTGGTCAATATCGGCCGTTACGGTCGCGATAACGATGATATTCAAGGTATCGCTTCAAGAGCGCGACGAATCTTTAAATATCGCTTTATCGGTCGATACGGTCGAGATTCACCCGATATTCAAGGTATATGCTTGTTGTTTAATCTAGATTTTTGGAACTTTGAACTTAGAATTGTAATATACTAATATGACCCTTCTTAAAGTATTGTTGTTAAGATACTTGGTAATAAATCAACAAAAATATAGTTTATTCTTGGCATACACATGTATAAAATTTGGATATAAGATTTAGGACTCCCGATATTTCACCGATAATCTCCCCGAGATATTGTTATCAAGGTATCAAGATCCCTGCCGAGACGAGACCGAGATACAAGATTAACTACATTGGTCTGGCTATAAAAATCATCTATCTATCATATTTATATTCATTTTTATCGCATGAATGGCATCCAAATTCAAATCTAATCTCAAACTAACCTCTTCCATACCCTTTTCTCTACTGGTATTATTTTAATCAATTCGTAAAAATCCCCCTTATTAACAAAATATATAAAACAAGCAAAGCACAGTTGAGATGTGACTGTATGTATAAAACTAGTCGCGATTATAGTGATGATTGTATGTTAATATTTGAGATAAAATTTTTACTTCCACCATCAGATAGGATTTCTTTTCATTCTTCAAATGTTTTTTTTTTAATTCTACATATGAGTGATCTTTAATCATCAATAAGAAAAAAAAATCAAACTCTACAGTACTATTGCTTCTCAAAACTACTAGTAACTGGTTATATATATATGAATGGATGCTGAGATACATAAGAAAGAAAAAAGAAGCATGGGACCTCAAAGAAAGCACCACAAGTTTTTTTGTTTTTTAAGGATAATGAAAAAGATATGCAAACTAACTCTGAACCAAAAAGGAGAAAATCACACAAGTATGAAAACCATGAATTCCTCAAGAAAACTAGAGATTGGGTTTCTGAGAAGAAGTTGTAGAGGACAGGGAATGATGCTTCGGCTAATAGTGTCCTGGAGACCTCTCTTCCAACAACTCCGTGGCAACTATTCCTTAAAATCTACTAGTTTAACTATTTTCTCTAAGTTGTTAGTTCTTGATACCTCTTGGATAGTTAGTCTGTGGGAGTTTAACCAGAAGCACCTTGAAACTTATAATATTGCAAAAACAGTTCTGGAATCCTATATTATGTCTTCTAGGAGACACACAGCCAAATACCCTTTTGTATCTTATTTTTGGAAATTCTTCACTTTTCTAACTTGGAACTGTGAATGACTTGATACAAAATATAATAAAAAGTATGTAAGTGACACGTCTAACAAACTCAACCATGACATTATTTTCCTATTTGAAACTAAACAGAAAAAGTAAGGATTAAGTGAAATTATGAAAGAGGTAAATATTGGAAACTATGTATTGGTTTGTTGAACCTGGTGGGGTTGTTTCAAACAAACCGAAATGATTGAAGTTTTACTATTTGAAATCGTGTTAGGTCTAATTCCTATTACTTTGGATGGATTATTCGTAACTGCATATTTACAATACAGACGCGGTGATCAGTTGGACCTTTGATTAAGTAACATCTCGTTTTTGATTGACCTCCTCCTTTTTTAATTCAAGGAGGTCAAATTAAGGTTGGCACTGCTGGAAGCCTAACTTTAATATGGAAAAGTAACATACCAGTGGAAATTGTTGATTTCTCGCTTAATCATATTAATGTTATGGTCTACACTGCTTATAGCCCCCCTAGCTCTTTATTGGTTACTATGGTAGTCCCTATGATCTGATACTAAAGAGACTAAGTCCTGGGAAATGATTGAGAAAACTGTTTCCTCAATTAATCTTCCCTAGTTGGTTATAAAGGATTTCAAAATCATTCCCAATGCCTTAAAAAAGTCCAATGCTTACCCAATTGATATCACTAAAGCCAATGTCTTCAATGACAAGATTAACAATCTGGATCTTGTAGACATTTACTGGTTGTCCTTTTACTTGGTATAGTAGGAGATCTGGTCCATCTCTTACTGAACAAAGGATGGATAGAGGGCTTGCCTTTGAAGAATGGCTATTGCTCTTTCCAAATTCTACCTTCTCTAACATGCTGGATATTGGTTACGATCATCACCCCATTTACCTCAACTCTAACCCCCATTGGGAAAGTGGCACTATTCTTTTTAAATTCGTTGACCCTTGGTTAGATTATCAAGATTGCATAAAATTATTGTTGGATGATGGAAAAGAAATCTCCCTGGCTCTTCTTCCTTCATTATAGCCAGAAAGCTTAAGGACGTCAAGATCAAAGTCAGAATCTAGAAAAAAGAGGTGTACGGTAATATCAAAACAAATGTTGAAGATAGTAAAAGACACTTGGATTGGCTTTGTAAAATTACTTCGGGTAAGATAAAGGAAAAGTTATCAACAGACCTAGGAAATTGGTCAAGGATTGGAATAATATTGAAGAAAAGTTCTGGAAAACCAAAAGATCAAAATATCAAGTTGGGAGATTGAAATACAAAATACTTTCATAGATCTTCCAAAAGAAGATCTAGGAGAAACAAGATTGACACCATTCAAGACTCCAATGGAATTTGGTTTAATGATCCCAGTAATGTGGCCAGACGTTTTACTACCCACTTTTCAAGCATGGCCACTACTGAAGATCCCATGTTAAACCAGGAAATCATAAATCTCATACCTACCACCATCACCCATCAAGAAAATTTTGTACTCAACAGAATACCAGACCCCCAAGAAATCAAATATGTCAGCATGGTTAGTGTCAAGGCTCTAACCCCTGATGGTTTTCCACCAAATTTTTTCCAAGCTAACTGGAACATCGTGGGTGAAGATCTTGTAAAGAATGGTACAACACTCATTCTCTTCTAATCACATGCTCGGGGAAACGAACTCCACTTTTATTTCCCTCATCTCAAAAATTGACAACCTCTATACCCCAAGTCATTTCAAACCAATCAGTTTATGCAACCTCGCCTACAAGATCATATCCAAACTCATATCCCAAAGAATAAAACCCTTTCTAAACAAAACAATATCACCTTATCAATATGCTTTCATACCAGGGAGACAAATTGATGAAAACATAGTTATTGCTCATGAGCTTACTCATAGTATGAGGTCTAAAAGAGAAAAAATGGGAGAAAATACTACTATAGGCATAAAGATAGATATAGCTAAAGCTTTTGAAAGGGTTGATTGGAAATTTCTATTGGTTGTTATGAAACAAATGGGTATTGATAAATAGTGCAATAAAATATACCAATACACCTCCACCTTTACCTCCGATGTCTTGGTCAATGGAGTCCCTGTAAATTTTTTCAAGCCTTATAGGGGGCTTAGACAGGGAGATCCCCTGTCTCCATATATTTTTTTTCTTCTGCATGGAAGCTCTCTCAAGAACTATGATGCATGATGAGAATATGGGACTCATATCGGGGATAAAAATCTATAAGAATGCTCCCCTTATTAGCCATCTTTTATTTTTTTTTTGATGATTGTACGATGTTTTGCAAGGCCAACAAAGTTGAAAGTCAAAATCTAGTTGATATCTTCAAACTCTTCAATGTTACTTCTGTGCAACTTATAAACTTCACCAAATATGAAATTTTCTTTAGTAAAAATACTGAAAAAATATGGGAGTCAATATAACCCAAAATTTGGGAGTCCAAATGATTGCTCCGGATGATAAGTACAGGGATCCCCCCTCTTCACTCACAAAAGCAAGATTTTATCCTTCATACCTTGTGTGGGGAAACTAAAACTTAGAATGGCCATTTGGAAAAATAGTTCTCTCAACCCTGCTAGCAGAACTATATTTTATTAGCAATGTTACTTCAACCTCCAGCATCTACCAAATGAACTATTTTAATATTCTGAAACAAACTTGTCAGGACTTGAACAAGATACAAAGAGAATTCTTCTGGGGTAAGGATATTAACAATCCAAAAGGGTACTACCCAAAGGCTTGGGACTCAATCTGTAAACCAAAAGAGTTGGGTGGTTTGGATGAATATGGAGATGTTCAATAGTGTTATGATAACTAAAATTGGTTAGAGGCTAAAAGCTGATAGAGACTCTCTCTGGCGTCAACTTATGAATGTAAATACTTGGAAGGGAAAATATCTTTAATACGGACATACGTCCAAAAGTGGTGACTCTTGGATATGGAAAGGTATTCTTGAAGAAATAGGTAACATTCAAGAACACAACATCTGGAAAATTGCCAATGGAAAAAGAATCAACATTTGGGATGACAACTGGCTAAATGATTCCAACACTCAACTTCACAAGCCAGATAACTGCCCAAGTGATCTTCTAAATATTGAGGACCTTCTCTTGGATGATGGTAGCTGGAACACAACCAAAATTAACCATTGGTTCTCTCGAGATATTTTTAGGGAAATTCATGTTACTACTATTTATCATAAAGAAGAAGATCAAATTCAATAGAACCTGACTCACTCGGGAAATTTCTCTGTCAAGTCCCTCTACAAGGCTAAAATTGACCAGAAATACATGAATGATAGGCATTCTAGTGTCTGGGGTAACATAAGGAGTTTGAATATTTCCCCAGTGATTCAAATATATGCCAAAATTGTTAGTATCATGCACTACATTGATTTATATGTCAGGTTTACAAGACTAGGGAGGAAAACTTGACTCAACTTTTTATGAATTACCCAGGCAACTGCAGTATGGCTAAACCTACACGGCTCTGATCATTGGGAATTTGGTTACAATACATCTTTCTTGGATTGGCTCAACTCTTGGTTTGATCCAAAAAACAACTCAACCTATGATAGTTGTATTCATACCACTTCCTGCTGGTTTATTTGGAAGCTCGTTCATTTAATAACACAACCCAAAATGCCAACCATACTGTGTATAATGTATACAACATAAACATTTCCATTTTCTCATAAAAGAGTGCATAATATGCCATCTCATGCCCTAAACAATGTTCTCTATACTGCTGATTCGAGTGTTGATCCCATAAACCTTCATCGGTACAATTCAAGAAGAACCTGTGGAACCAGAATTCAGATTTGCACAATACAAGACTCTGTTACTAATTATTTCTATATTGGACTAACTGCTTATGACTTTGTAGGAAACTACTATGGGGATAAAGAACATCCAGGATACTATAGAGAATATGGAGCCACATGAGGAGCAAACTTAGCGTTCCAGTGGATCAAAGAAATAAACTGTTCAATATGGAGATCCAAGATGAGAATATGGAAATTCTAGTTCGTTTCAACATGCTCTACCAGAATTCTGCTCAAGGAAGATACAACTTAAGCTATCATGCCACTGCTAGAAGAAATCATGAGGATGAAACTTCTATTATTATTATTGTTATTATAAAAAAAAGACTTTCATTAAAGGGAGAAAAATATTTTTTACATAGCGTTGGTAGGGAGCCTAGCCACAAGCTGAGCCCCTACCCCTTTCTGAATGGAAATGCCTAATCTAAAGAAAAGGGAATCCCCAACTTTGTAGTTATAGTCGTAGGTAGCCATGCAGTTCTGTAGTCTCGTCATGAAGCCAATCGTGTCTTCTCCCAACTCCCCCAGAGTCGTAAAGGAAAGAAATCCCAAGCCGTATCCATGCTCGTTACATTTGTCCAAATATTTATTACGTTTACGCGTAACAACGTTAGAGATGGCAATCCCAGGCGTAAACGCAACCCTCTCGCCTCCTGCAAAAGGGGACACCCCTGTGATGTCGAAGCAAACGTCTCGACCCTCCTCCCAATTGTATACAAGTATATCCGCGGGCCTAAGGGCGCTTGCATTGGCGCAGTGTAGGGCGTGATCCCCAAAGGCATCCATATCTCTGCCACAAAAAGAACATGAGCTACCCTCAGCAAACATAACAATACCCAACCTATAACAAAGTATGACCCTAAATTGGCGAGGCCCAATAGATTGGTGTAGCCCAGTGATTGGGACAGCTTTGAGGAAGTCTTGTGCATGGCTCAGCCTATTATATTGCCACAAAAATACAATCGCGTTCAGTCTGGTGGAAACTGCTGGGGATACTCTTATTGACCATATCAAAGTACAACACTGCCAGAGAATGCATGGGTCGAGGGGAAGTTGATTTAATACTGAGAGAATAAGGAGGAAGCCCACAGACCCGACTGAAGCTAAGTAAGGCTTGCTGGAAGCTGAGATGGAGTGCAGTGTCCCTGTCCACGTGGAGAATAATGTTCTTCACCTGGGTTGTCTGAAGACAGGAGGCAAGGTAGCAGTAAAAGCTAGAATCCTTCATAATGTAAACCCCTAAACCTTCATCCTTCGTAGGCAAAGACGCTATGCGCATTTGGTAGGGATCAAACCCAGCTCCATCACTAGTAACCAAATGTCTTAGGAACTGGCATAAATGATGTTCGTAATACTCAGCTGACTGGTGCAAGACAGAGGGGCTGGTGGTCCTCATAGTAAAGTATAAGCGAGATACCCCATCACGATTTCTGAGAAGAAGCAATTCACTTTGTGGATCCTGCAGAAGCTTCAGAGACTCCATTAACTAAAGAGTTTTCTCCACTCTACGCTGGACCATCTCGTTGCAGAAGTTAGCATCCAGACTAACAGGCCCACCTAGGAGCTTCACTCCTCTTGCTGGTCTACTGATGGTGGCCGGGAACACACCCTTCTCCAAACTTATGGGGTCAGTATTAGGCCAGAATATCTCTGTCTTGTTAATATTCGGGATAAGCCTCTGCTGCTCCCCTCAGATTAGATGATGTGTAAAGCTTGAGCCACCTCTAGAGTGTCCCCAACGATAGTCCCATCGTCCAAATACCAAGCATGCATATCCAAGGTGCACTTAGAAGCTATTTTTAAAATGAGTGGGTGTAATGTCAAAACAAACAGTAAAGGCCCCAAAGGGTCTCCCTGTTGGACACCCTGAGCCGACAAAAGCACTTTGTCATTGTAATAAAGCATTGCCGGCTTTGCATAGAAAAATTCAACCCATCTAGAAATACCAGGGCACCTGGACCCGACTTCATTGATGATTGCGGTTCTATCCACCAAATTAAAAGCATTGTTGAAGTTTATTAAAAGCATGCATTTGGTGGAGGAGTAACCTTGTAGCTCTAAATTCTGTTTGCGGAATGTAAAATGCCTTCCCCACCACATTGGACTCCCACGCCGAATTGGTGATCTCCTAGGTAAGAGGCCATTTCCTTGCTGACCCCTGACGCAACCAATTTAGAGCAAAGCCTCCTCCAGATAGTTCCCACTGCGATGGGCCTTATGCCCCCTCCAGGCTTGATCAAGGGAGTAAGAGGGGCACTCGTACATCCACTGTCTCCATGGAGTGGAGGTGTTTATCTTGCAAATGCCTGTAGAAACCAGAACGACTAAGCATTCTGCCTCCAACCCCATTGTTGCAGCCATCAAGGTGTTTATAAGGACATTGAAACAAAACGTCATTCAAGACCCCCTCCACATTCTTATCTAAACAATGAGAGTCCGAGTCTGACCTTGTTCTAGGCATACTGGTGGTGAACCTAAAACAAAAGACACGCTACAGAAAACCAAAACAAATGACAAAAACAAACAGCCCCAGAAATGTATGTAGGCAATCCAGAAGTTGACTGAAGTTGATCACAACTGCAGGAGTGTCACCATGATAATCTCTCAAGCTAGAAGACAGGCAGAAAACTATCTCTGGACGGGTACAGCAAACTCACAACAGGACCCAACAAAACAGACAACCACTAGAAAGTTCTGAAGCTAAACCAACCAGAAAACAGGAAATGAACCTGAATATGTCTCAGGAAGAAAACAGGAAACACGCTGAAGCTAAACCAAATAGGAAACAAGAAAAGAACTTGAATGGTGATGTGTGTCCCGCAGAAAATAGGAAACACGCTCTCCAGCAAACAGGTGCAATGAAGAACCAATGAGCTGAAGCAGCCAGTGATTCTAGAAAGATAATGCCACCAAATTCAAGACCCTGAAATGGGTGTTCTGGAATCCACAAAGCAGGCTAAGAACCAATCAATTGGTGGAATGAATTGATATGAAATGTTGGTATATCCCTGAAAGAAACACAAAAAACACAATGCCAAAACAAAACCCAGGCTTACGGTCCCTAGAATGAATGGAGAAAACAGGAATCCACAAGCCAAACCAAGAGCATCTGTGGAGAGAAGATGAAATGGAATGTGGGTGTCAATTTGTCTTTGAAAGAAACACAAACACTAAAAGAACTGAGCAGGAACAAGGTGTACGAACTTGAAGTGTACGGACCAAGAAATCAAGCAAACCAGGAGTAGAAAAAGAGCTGGAAAAAACGCTGAATGAGTTTCTTGATGAAAACCCAACAACGAAAAGCACGAGCCACAACCAATGAGCGAGATTGAGTGCAAACCAAAGAAACCTAGAAACTGAAGCTAAAACTATGAGTCTACTGATATGTACAAAGGTGACAACGTATTTAGGTGGGGAGACGAGGTAAAGCATAAGCTGATCCATACCTCCAAAGTTGATTCTGCCCAGAATCCCTGCTGAACTCGTGGAGTTCATTAAAGCCACCATTAAAGACCCATGGGAGAAACCGGAGCTTCTCTCCAAACACCATTATTATTATTATTATTATTATTGTTATTGTTATTATTATTATTATTATTATTATTATTATTATTATTATGATTATTATTATTTTTAATTTTGTTTTAAACAATCCCAAAATTATCCACAGTTTTGATAATTTGCAAAGTTTTAATTCAGCCCTTTCTTGTAAGAACTTTTGATCAGGGTGAACATGGCATAACTGCTTTTGCGATTGTAGCCTCTTCTTAGACAGGCTATATTGAGGCCTATAAGAATTATTTTGGTCCTACCACTAAAAGTTAAAATAAGATCATTACAAAGTAAATGTCAAAACCCCTTATCCAACTATTTATGTTAGTGACTAATATATTTCATTAGTGTTAATTATTGAATTAATTCTTAGATTAATTTAATTATTTTTTAAAAAAATTTAAAAATTTATTTTTTTTAATATTTTTTTTGTAACTTTTTTTAAAATTTTCTTGTAACTTTTTTTTAAATTTTTTTTTTTGTAACTTTTTTGTTGTTTTTTGTTTATAAATAGAATTGGTGGATAAGTGCATTATATCCACCGATTCTTGGCCAAAAAAAATTTACAGAAAAACTTTTGAATTTTAATTTTCTTAAATCGGCATATGTGGGGAACCTTATCCGCCGATTCTGAGCAAACAAATAATAGAAAAACTTTTGAATTTGAGTTTTAGAATCAGCACACGTTGGAAACCTTATCCACCAATTCTGGGAAAAAAATTTATAGCACACGTGGGAAACCTTATCCACCGATTCTGGGAATTTCTTTTTGTAGAAACACTTTTGAATTTGAGTTTTTTAGAATTGACACACGTGGGGAACTGATAGACACATTTTAATGTCTAATTTGCACCTTAATTTCTAGTGAGTTAGTATTCGATTTTGTGTCTATTACGTGTTTTATTGCTTTTGTAGGGACATTAGAAGAATAAAGATTTGTGGAAAAATTGGCTCAAAAAGTGTTCAAAGCACCCGGGAAAATGGATCAAGGCACCCACACTTTGGATTAGGGCACCCTTGGATCGGGATGGGCTGGATCGGACCAACTCAGCGGGTCAACTCGGCCCAGTCAACTCGGTCAAAGTCAGTTGACCGAGTCAAACCCAGTTGACCAGGTCAAAGCTTCATCGGCAAAACATGACTCAAATCAAATCGCAATTTTGATGGGATTTCAGCAAATTGATAAGTACCCAATCTAATTGAAGGTTCGTATAATCGATTAGAAGCTCTAGAAGCCGAAGATAAGGGCTGGAGAATCATGAATTTGGACGGGAAAAGGAACATGTTTCGGTTTTGGATAACTATTGATTTCTCGTCAAATCACCGAGTTCTAATGAGATTAGAACATCCTAGAAGACTCACAGGGCCTATATAAAGAGTTTACAATCCTCAGAATCAAAGTACGAAGCTCCAGAACCACTTTTGATATTTTCCGATCAAGTTCCGACATCGGCCGGTCACTGCTGCTGCTCCCGGTGATCGGTGTTCTTCATCATCGCCGCTGAAGAAGAAGACAGTGCAACAGTTTTAACTGTTGCTGTTTCAAATCTGTCTGTCACCATTTCTTCTCTCTTTTGTTGCTTGAAACTGTGCTGTAACAGTTGAACCCTGTTCCTGTGACGTTTATACCCGTTGCTGTTTGGCTGTTGCACTATTATTTCACCTTGTAATCGATATTTTGAGCAATGAAATCAACTTTTGAGCAATCTTTTTCCACCATGAGCTAAGTCTATTTACTGGGATGATGGATAAGGTAATTTTCTCAATTTTATGTGATTTAATTATTTTCTAATAATTATTTATAATTCTTTTATCATTAAAATTGCATAGTTTTGAATAGTAAAAACGGTTTCCTTTCAACAGTTGTGCTTTTGCTTGATGGATTATGCTTAGTTAATTAATTTTGATAATCCATGCTTGTGATTTACCTCTGTTTGTTAGCATAACAAAACCAATTTTGGCAATTATTTGGGCTTCAATTAATTTAAAAAGAATTATCTGATTAATCACATAGGTTGTTAGAATTACCTGATTCCTGATTCCTGGTATTTTTAAAATTATTCAAAAATCATCTTTAGGTTATTTAGTCTTTTTCTTACTCCTGGAATTTTCTAGAGTTAGTTTAAATCATTATTTTCTAAAATCATCACCTTCACAAGTTCGAGAATCGAATCTTTATTTACCACTTCTAAAATTACATCAGGAACCTTATCCACCAATTATGGGCAAAAACATTATGAAAAAAACTATTGTTTTTGAATTTTTTTTAACAATTGGTCGATAGGAATGTCAATATCGACCGATTCTAAAGTGTGATTTTTAGAAATCGGTTGATATGAGTACCCGTATACGCTGATTCCTTATGTTTTTCTTCAACGAAGAAGATTAAACCAGAATCGACATACGTGTATTATCGTATCCATCAATTATAGTTTGGTGTTTTAAAAAAAATCAAAAATTCAAATCTTTTCCAAAATTTGGTTTAATATTTATTTTTTTCACTCTTTAATCGGTTATTAGATATATTGGAATAAACCCAAAGGAAAAAAGTAATAATTGAAAATTTGAAAATAAAAATAAAAATAAAAAGTAAAATAAATATATTTTTAAAATAAATAAATAAATTTGGTATTAGGGATAAGGATAAAAATGTAATTATAACTAGGAAGGGTAACTTAGTATTTTCGTCCTTTTTAGACACCCCTTATCCCTTTATCTAGGTGGAAGCAAAATTTAGTAGGGTCAAAATAATTCTTATAAGCCCCAATATAGTCAGGCTTTTTAGGCTCTGCCTAAGTTTTCCTTAGAGTAAGGGCTATCAGTAGAATGTTCTTCTTTAAAGTAAAGGATTTTCACCCAAAAAGAGCTGATTAGACTCTACTATGGGTAGAGATGAATGAGTCTTTCTCCCAAAAACTATCACCCACTCCTTCAATCGAAGGAGTGCTCGACAGCCTTCACTGGACGAGTGATCTTCAGTCGTTTGGAGAAAACGGGTGATCTTTCCCCCTCCACAAAACTCCAGACGGTGGAAGTTCACCCGTCTGGAAAATATTTACTTCCAAGCGGCTGAACTTCACCCGTTTGGATATTCTACATATCCAGACGGCTAAAGTTCAGCCGTTTGAGAGTAATTTTCAAACGAAAATTCTAGTCGTTGGCAACGGCTATTTTTCTCCCCCTCTCCATATATTCCTCTTTATTTTTCTTCTCAATTCACACTCAATTTTCTCTACTCTTCTACTCAATCCACACCCAATTTTTTTTTCACATATACCCCTCTACAATCATGTCTACTCAATTCATCTATTTGAAAAACCGTCTCAATCCACACTTATCCAAATAAGTCTTACAATTTTCAATATCAGAAAGTGTCTTCATGTGAGCACTTCCACCCCTATATCGGATTTTAAGTTTGGTTTCCATTTTACACACATGCATTGCTTCACCTTCCATTGAAGACATCCGATAATATAATCCTTCCACTGAGTACACTAAAAAATTTAATTCTATAGCAAATATTGTACAATTACTCATTCATATAATCAAATACAAAAGATAAATATTCCAAAACAATTACTCATTTATTCATTCATCCAAGTCAAAAAACAATAACATTCAATCCTACAAAACTATTTCATTCCAAATCAATCACAATCATTCATACACAACAATTCCATCCCAAATAATTCATAAAACAACAACAAATTAAGAGTTAGATCATACCTTAGCCGAATTTTGATGATTAATTGAAAAGAAACTTATAAAAATTGGGAGTAAAATTTTTTAGGGAAACTTTAATAAAACTCAAAATTAGAGGATTTAAATCTTATGAAAGCACTCTATTTTAGTTGCAATAGACTCATTTTTGGATGCTTGATATTGAGTTTGTGTTAATTTGATACTGGATTTGATGAAAATTGTGATTTTCGGATTTGGTAGAAGTAGGTTAAGTAGAAAAGAAAGGAAAAAACAGTACAAAAGAACTCATCTGAAGTAGTGAAGAAATCCAGACGGAAAACTTCTCCCTTCCAAAATTTTTCTAAAAAAAATATAATTATTAGACGGGTGAACTTCACCCAATAGATAAACTTCATCCGTCTAACCTATTAAACCTATTTTTCCATGGTATGAAACTCATTCCTCCTTCTGGTCGCTCCAATTTTAAAGGAAAAGAGTGATAAAACACTTTGTCCCTTGCTCATAGCAGAAAGAAATTAAACTAAGCCTTAACCGTGTGTCATCCTGATCCTAAACCGAAAATGTTCCTCCAATTAACACCGACAAAGATCACACCCTGGGTTTCCCAATAATCATTCATCATTACACGTCTACAGTCCTACTGTAATAAAAGATTACTCCTACTATTTATTGTCTAGCGTCCACACTGTTACTGAACTTACAAAGTTATAAGATCATACAGAAAGAGAAAGAGAGATCCAAGAATGGGGAAGACGAAGGAAGAATTATCAGAAATTTTAAAAAAATCATGGTATCATTTGAGATTATCAGTACGACATCCAACTAGGGTTCCAACCTGGGATGCGATTGTATTAACAGCTGCAAGTCCAGAACAAGCTGAACTCTATAAATGGCGACTTGAACGTGCTAAACGTCTGGGTAGAATATCTAAATCAACAATCACTCTTGCTGTTCCTGATCCTCAAGGATCTCGTATTGGTTCTGGTGCTGCTACTCTTAATGCAATTTCTGCTCTTCTAAATCATTATCAAAACCTACATTTCCAACCGCATCAGGTACTAATTTCAACTAATCTTCTTCTTTTTTATTGATCCTATTTTGGGAAGTTGGACTTCAAATGCCTCTAATTTGACTAAATCATGACAATTTTCTTGCATAATTTGAAATCTCTTGACTTGGTATCTGGAAACAAATTCGATGATACAAATTAGGGAAAACAAGAAGCTATAGTAACTTTGACTTTTATTTTGTTTCTGGCCACCATTAGAGAGTAAAATGGAAGTAAGTGTTTTCATTTCCAGGAGGAGTGTTACAATTTTTTACACCTCTTCTCTTTTTTGCGTCGGTAGCATGCTTTAACATTAGGTCCTTATTTTTTTATATTCGTCAATTATTATTCACCTTATGGACAAAGGGCATAATTAATTCTGTAGTATACAAAAATATTGATTAGGATATCTGTATCCATGATTAAGTTTGACCATAGAGTGACTTGCTTAATTTATTTGAACCTTCATAGGCTTCAGGATTATTAGGTCTTAAACTGCTGTGCCATCTATTCTTGAGGAATAAAAAAGTCCTAGCTACATGGGTTCTGTTATCCAGGATTTCATTAGCTTTTTGCTTGACGAGGGACGCAAATTGACAGTATGTCCTTACAAACTTTTATTGTTACTCGAGGGGAGTTCAAATTACTAAACTGTTTGGAAACTTGACCAAAGAGAAAAGGTGGTTTACTGAATTAACAGTAGCATCGGAAAATAATCTACAACATGCAACGACGGCGTTTAAGACCAAATTCATATTTAATGCTAGAATTCAAGATGTTATGTTAGACTCTGATTGCATTCAGCCTTCAGAATATAAGGCAACAGGGGTGTTTGAATATTCAGCATTTACAGATCTGCAAACTTTGCATCCCTTTTTAAGTGGACGGTACGTATGGTAGTGCAGTAATTTCGTGAGTGCTGCTATGTATAAAAATTCTCCAATATCGGATATTCGCTTGCTTCTCTCAAAATAATAGCAACTTTTGTAGTGGTAGATACATTCTTCTGAATTTTTGGCCTTAACTGTATCTATCAATATCACCTGCAGGTAGAGTTCGCCGAGAATGAAAGTCCAGAATCTTCTTCTCATGAAAGTATCAAGAGTGATGGCAATATAGAGTCACTGGTCAACTTGATGGCAAAAATGCATGTATTATTGCTTCATGCTGGTGGTGATTCAAAAAGGGTCCCATGGGCAAACCCAATGGGAAAAGTTTTTCTACCACTTCCTTATTTGGCTGCAAATGATCCTGATGGGCCTGTTCCACTACTTTTTGACCATATACTTGCAATTTCTTCCTGTGCACGAAAAGCTTTTAAGAATGAAGGTTAATAATGCTACCAGATTCCTTTAGTGATGCTAGAAAATCATCTTAATCTTTCCTCTGCCTGTCATAACTTAAAAATGAACTATAATTTACGCTGCTCTTTTTGCTAATCCCTAGTGTTGGATACTGTAGCATTTATCCGTTTTAAAGTCGCACTGTGTTAAAGCTATTTTTTGATGATTAATGTAGAAAGGGAAAACTAATAGCATGTGAAGTTCTGTCTGGCAGTTCTCAGTACTATAGAAAGAATCTTTTTCTTTCTCTGTATTTAGTTCTCATGACTTGCGCAAAACTTTGACGGTCGACATAATCTGTCATTGCAGGTGGTGTACTTATTATGACTGGAGATGTTCTGCCTTGTTTTGACGCTTCCAAAATGATCCTTCCAGAGGACACATCCTGCATAATCACCGTTCCTATCACCCTTGATATAGCTTCTAACCACGGGGTTGTTGTGGCATCCAACATCGAGGTTACGGATAAAAATTATTCCCTCAGTTTGGTTGATAATCTTCTACAGAAACCGAGTGTAGAAGAGCTTCTCAAAAACCATGCAATTCTACATGATGGGCGAACACTGCTAGACACAGGAATTATTGCCGTAAGAGGCAAAGCTTGGGCCGAGCTTGTAACACTCTCAAGTTCAAGTCAAACAATGATTCCGGATCTTATTAAGAACAAGGAGGAGGTAAGCACAATTCTTTTACTGTTCATTTATAGTTGTTGATATTTAGTCTAATTTTTGCTTACTTGTTTTATCTGTTAAAGAAGAGATTATTATATAATATTATGATGAAAGAACATCTTACTACAATGACATGTATGCATTTCTATCTTCATGAATGTGTGTATCAGAGTCGTATTTTTGTCTTCTACTTCACTTTTACTTATTTATAAAAGAAAACACTGTGTAAGGTGTGCTAGAATACAGGAGTGCTGGAAATAACTGCATATGGCAGCATTTGTTCTTGGTATAAATTTGTTGAAACTTGCGTAGATGAGTTTATACGAGGAATTGGTTGCAGCTTGGGTACCTGCAAGACACGAATGGTTGAAGACTCGCCCGTTGGGTAGAGAGCTGATCGATGGTCTAGGAAAGCGGTCGATGTTCAGCTATTGTGCTTGTATGTCATACTTAACGTGGAACTTTATGTTGTCATCAGTGTTAACAGCATTCATTCCATTATTTTAGATTAGTTATTAGCATTATTCATTATCCCTGTTCATTGGGATGTCGTTTCTCTATGTGCCATGCATATATATTTTAGACTGAAACCAATTCTAGAAAGGTCTCTTCATAATCTTTCCTTATTTTATGACAGATGACTTGTCCTTTTTACATTTTGGAACCTCTAGTGAAATTCTTGATCACTTGGGTGGGTCCAATGCTGCACTAGTAGGTCGAAGGCACTTATGTTCAATTCCATCCACCACCGCCTCTGATATTTCAGCATCTTCAATTATTCTTTCAAGCAAAATTGAACCCGGGGTCTCAATTGGGGAGGACTCCATGGTTTACGATTCATTGCTATCTGGAGGAATACAGATAGGCTCCCAAGCTATTGTTGTCGGTGTTAGTATCCCAGTTGATTTTAATAGCGTGTCCACAGAAGATTCTTTTCGGTTCTTACTTCCTGATCGCCACTGCCTTTGGGAAGTACCTCTAAATCGATGCACGGAAAAGGTTATTGTCTACTGTGGCCTTCATGATAATCCGAAAGTTTCATTTTCCAAGAATGGAACTTTCTGTGGTCAACCGTGGAAAACGGTATTACATAGTTTAGGCATTCAGGAATCTGACTTGTGGAACTCATCAGATGTACAGGATAAGTGCCTCTGGAATGCAAAGATCTTTGCGATTCTGCCTTACTTTGAGATGCTTCGTTTAGGAATGTGGTTCATGGGTTTGGTCAACAACTGCAAGTCTTTGCTTCCATTGTGGAGAAGTTCAAAAAGGGTCAGTTTGGAGGAACTTCATAGATCCATAGATTATCCAAAGCTTTGTTTAAGATCTAGTAATCATCAAGCAGATCTTGCAGCTGGAATAGCTAAGGCCTGCATGAATTATGGTTTGCTTGGTCGCAATTTGTCTCAATTGTGTGGCGAAATCCTGCAAAAGGAAATATCAGGAGTTGAAATGTGTAAAGACTTTTTAGCCCTCTGTCCAAAGCTCCAAGCACAGAGCTCAAAGATTCTCCCTCTCAGCAGGGCTTACCAGGTGCAAGTTGATCTTCTGCGAGCGTGTGGAGAACAAACGAAAGCAATCTCGTTGGAGCGAAAGGTTTGGGGTGCAGTTGCTCAAGAAACTGCTTCAGCAGTAAAACCTGGGTTTGGAGGTAAATTATTATATATATACAGATAACTATCTTGAAGAAATAAAATGACGTAGGGAATGTTAGATGGAAAAGCAAAAAGTGAACTTCATCTTCCTTTTTATTATTAATTATAAAGCATGTCAATATGATTAATTTATCGCTTGTAATGAGATCAATTATCCTGGTTGTTACTGTTACCTTTGGTTGACTTGCATCGTTTCTGTACTCAGATCAGTTATTGGAGTTATCAAACAGCATATCAGCTCCAGCAGATCAGGAAGTTGTCTCTGATGACCACCCTTTCTTCCCAAGAAAAGCAAATGTAGAGTTACCAGTACGTCTGGATTTTGTCGGGGGTTGGAGTGATACTCCTCCTTGGAGCTTGGAACGCTCGGGTTGTGTTCTAAATATGGCAATTAGTCTGGAAGGTTCTCTTCCAGTAGGCACCACTATAGAGACGACAAAAGCTTCTGGAATAAGTTTCTTTGATGATGCTGAAAACCAATTGTATATTGAGGATCCATCGTCTATTGCTACACCATTAAATCATGATGATCCATTTCGACTTGTCAAATCGGCATTGCTCGTTTCCGGTATTATAAGTGGAAACAACCTTCAGTCTACAGGCTTGAAAATCAGGACTTGGGCCAATGTTCCTCGTGGCAGTGGTTTGGGGACTTCTAGTATCTTAGCTGCAGCTGTCGTCAAAGGACTCCTTCAAATAATGGGAGGAGACAGTAGTAACGAAACTGTTGCGAAACTTGTTTTGGTCGTAGAACAGATAATGGGCACTGGAGGAGGATGGCAGGATCAAATAGGTGGCCTGTACCCAGGTATTAAATTTACTTCAAGTTTCCCAGGAATTCCATTACGGCTTCAAGTCATTCCCCTGGTGGCTTCACCACAGTTGGTGTCGGAGTTAGAGCAACGGCTACTGGTGGTTTTTACTGGCCAAGTAAGTCCCTTTGTATTTTGTCGTAGCGCAAAGATGGCCTTAGATTATACCAGTACTCTAAATCATTCATGCTTCTGACTTTCACTGCCATCACGAATTTTCACATTTCATAGAGCCTATCAATTGCTACTTTTACACAGGTCCGGCTAGCAAATCAAGTTCTTCAAAAGGTGGTAACTCGTTATCTACAACGTGATAACCTACTAATATCAAGTATCAAGCGCTTGAGTGAACTGGCAAAGATAGGACGAGAAGCTTTAATGAATTGCGACCTAGATGAGCTAGGGAGAATACTGATGGAAGCATGGAGATTGCATCAAGAATTAGATCCATACTGTAGCAACGAATTTGTTGATAAGCTCTTTGAGTTTTCTGACCGTTTCTGTTGTGGTTACAAGCTTGTGGGTGCTGGAGGCGGAGGGTTTGCTTTATTATTAGCCAAAGATGGAAATTCTGCACGAGAACTTGAGCATTTACTTGAAAAATCTTTGGATTTTGATGTTAAAGTCTACAAGTGGAATATTTTTAGGGAAAAGTAGTCCGAAACTACTTTGAAGGGCTGTAGCATTCTCAGGTTGTCTTGGGTGACAACCTTACTTAAATTCTTGATATTCACTGATGATGACTGATAATTGTTGAATTTATCAAAAGTTGTATAGTTGTTTTAGGCTAAAAAGAATGGTAGATCGTAATGAATACAAGAGATTAAAATTGTATAAGGCTAGCCTAAATCATAAAATTACAGTTTAACCTTTGCTTCGGTCATTAAGGAGGAAAAAAATTGATCATGGGGAGGGAAGCAAACAAAGATGTGATCAGGATGTAATGAATTCCGGTTGAAGAACATAACTCTATGTGATTAAGTTCAAGTGTTTCAGACATAGTTGCTTTTAATAGCCTGATTTGACTTTGATAATCTTATACTATTTTTGGAATGGATGAAGTCAATCTATTATAGCATAGCGTTAAATGCACACCGTTGAATTCTAGTTGAAAAATATATATTTATACGATTAAGTTCAAAGTGTTTAGACATAATTGTTTATAATAGCTTGGTTGACTTGACTTCTATAAGCTTAGTTGAAAAATATATATCTATGCGATTAAGTTCAAGTGTTTAGACATAATTGTTTATAATAGCTTGACTTGACTTCTATAAGCTTAGATTGTTTTTCGAATGAATGAACTTAATCTACTTACAGTATTGAATTCACGTTGATGATTTCGTAAGAAGTGGACAACGTGGTTGAAGTCATGACCATAACTGTAGGGAAATTTTTAGAAATCATATGCCCACTATTCCTTTATCCAGCAATGTTTTCACAACTTCATAAGTCCTTTATAGAGTTAAATTTTCGTAAGTACAATAGTAGACTATATTGAGTCTATTGAGTGTCGAACTGTGATGATACTAGTTGTGGGCATTTGAGTAGGCTGCGTACTCAGTAATCAGAATCACAGATGTTAGTATTTTATGTTGTCTCAGCAGAGGTAATTGCTGAATATTTGTGGCTCAGAGCATCAAGAAGATGGCTTAGACTTGAAGCCTATTTTATGAGCAAGATGAAGAGCTTGATATTGCACCAACAATAAACATCATTAATTAAGGCCAGTGCTAGTCGATAGAGGGCTATCAGCCTTGTATCAGGATCAAGATGATATTATCATTTTACATTAGCCAAATCCATGTCGGAATAGGTGGTAGCACAAGGCTAGTAACACAAGAGTGTTAGTGTTGTGGTAGTTATGGCGCTAGCGGTAGGCTAGTGCCAAAGACTAAACTGGCGTATGCACTAGACCATTGCTATAACAGTTGGGCGCTAGCACTATGCTAGCGCCAAGAAGTAGTTTGGCACTGGGACTAGCCCAAGGTTGTGCATGAGTGAGTGCTAGCTTTGTTAGCGCCAAATTATCTAGCGTTTAGTCCCGGTGTCGTGACTGTGGGAGAGGATAGTCCCAGCGTCGTGACTGTGGGAGAGGATAGTCCCAGCGTCGTGGAAATTGAGTATCTGGTGCCGAGACTAGCCCAGCGTCGTGCAATGGTAGGTGCGAGGAGTATGACGTTTAAACTGGCTCAGCGTCGTGCACATTAGGGTTGCAAGCATTTTTTTTTCCATTCACACTTGGTACCGTTGGTACTCGCTATTAGTGACATGTGCACTACTTTTCGTACAAGTATTGAGTTTTTAACCGAATCACGATGGTAAAACTATTAGCACCTAATGTCAAGGAATTCAGCTGGGGAATTAATACACTTGGTGTAGGTTCAAATTGTGCTCTTTGTGCTAGCGGATATCCACCTAGGAGCATGACATTCGAGAGTAGTGCAAAAAAAGAAAATGACACAAAAATCAATTTTGAATATATACACATATATATATTCTGTATGATCAAAGAGTCCGGAAGAATTTCATCGGACACCAGTACTTCTCTAAAGTTCTATTAATTAAAGGAAATTTGGTACATAAAACGGGGTATTGAGCTAGTACATAAATATACTGTATATACATAGAATATTGACTACTCCGCCGGACGAAGCTCGGATATGTATGCGGATGTATATATTTATAGAGAGACTATAAAATCAGTATAGAGTATTCATAGTCACTAATACAATATTGTAGATGATGAGTATATGCGCACATGTATGCGCATATTCCTAGCTTTATATAACACGAAATATTGTATCTCTACTTATATATTTCGCAAGGCAATTAAGAATACAGTTTTTACAAACAACTACATGCATTCTAAACCAATCATGTAAACTCTCTAATACTCACAATATTTATGCTATATCGAATAAGTCTCAAGTCGCACAAATTACACAGCTGAATTCCTCCAAAAACGCAATGTGCCTCTGAGATAGGCTAGCCCTAGCATTTTCCTGCGCTAACGCCAGGCCAGCACTAGCCTCACTAAAGCAGCGTCACATGGGCGCATCATATTCTCGCTGGCTAAAGCTAACGCTAGCTCTTTGCTAGCAGCGTCCCAGGGATGTATTACCATATGCGCCAAAGTGCTAGCATTTTTGCTAGCAGCGTCCCAGGGACGCATTGCCTTGCGCTAAAACGCTAGCTACTTAGGTAGCAGTGTCTCAGGGACGTATTTCCTAAAATTGTAGCTTCTTAGCTAGCAGCGTCCTAGGGACACATTGCTTAAAGTGTTAGATTCCTTGCTAGCAGTGCATTAGCATATGCACCAAAAGTGCTAGCTTCCTTGCTAGCAGCGCATCAGCATATGCGCCTAAAGTGCTAGCTTCTTTGCTAGCAGTACATTGCCACTTGCACCTAAAGCCCTAGCTTCTGCTAGCAGGGTCCTAGTGAAGCATTACCAATTTGCGCTTAAGGGGATAGCGTTAGCTTGCTAGCCACTCCTGATAGACACATTTTTGTGTCTGATTTGTTCCCAATTTATATATGTTAGAACGCATCCATGTACTTATATTGTGTATTTATTGTGTTTCTAAGTATTTTTGAAGAATAAACAATTATGGAAAATCGCTTAAAAAGTTATAAAGGCACCCGAAAAAGTGTTAAAGGCACCTGGGAGTTTGGCTAAAGACACCCATAAAATTGATAAAGGCACACAACTTCCTAAATTTCAAATGTAAATTTGGCGGGAACAATTCTTCTCAATTTGTGAAGCTTGTTTACGTGAGTTAGGAAGAGAACTTCAAGGGATTGGAAACGAAATTTTCTTTTTGAGTTGTGAAACTTTCTTTCTTAATAAAGAGTTGTTTGAAACTAAAATCATGAAGGTAATGATATTCTAGGATTTGAGATATTATCTCGAGTGTGATAAGGGAAAGAGTTTTATTCACGAGGAAACAACATAAAAAGAGTTTAATTGAGAATCAATCATCGAAGATTGTAAGAAGAAAAAATATCGGGATCATAGAAAAAAATCAGATCGTGAAAGAAAAAAAATATCGAAAATATATTTTGCGACCTGTGAGAATATATGAGAAGTTATTTCCGATGATTTGGGTATTAATTGTGTTGTAGTATATAAAGAGTCGAGAAACAAGTTTGGGGAGTTGGGAAGGTCAAATTCGAAGAAAACAAAACAGAGAAGAGGAAGAAAAAGAAAAAGAAGCAACAAATGAAGGCAGTCGCAGATGCTGTCACCATTTCCTTCAAATCAACAGCGGAAGAAAACTGTGTTATGAAAATAATATTTTCTTGTTTTTTTAACGATAAAGAAGAGTTTAGTGAACCGTGTCCATTTCTTCTGATCCGTTGCATTTTTTCTGTGCCATTTTCTTTTCTTCTTTGTAAACATTTTTTGAGCTGTGAATACATCTGTTGAGAGTGTTTTCAACATGAGGAGATAAACTCCAATACTGGGACAATGGAGGAAGCCCTAATTTAAATAATAAAGTGTTAAGTTCTATTTCATTAAATTTTGGAAATTGAATAAAAATTGAATATATGATTTTGATTAAATAGTTGTGATTTCTTTTGATAAATCATGCTTAGTTTAGTACTTTTGATATTTCATGCTTTCGATTTAAAACTATTATTTTGAAAATCTACTTGTCTAAGAAATAGTTAGAATCAATTTGAATGTAAAAGAATTGCATAATAATCAATATAGAATCACTTAAAAATTGTTTAATGGTGGAATCCTTTGTCTCAATCTTTTCTATAAACTTGCTACAATCTTTTCTATAAACTTGCTACAATCTTTTCTATAAACTTGCTACAATCTTTTCTATAAACTTGCTACAATCTTTTGCTTAAGTTTCTATTTTAATATTAGAATTTAGTTCTAAAATCAATCCTTACAAGTATGAGCGTTTGAACCCTTATTTACTACTTCTACAACCATATCAATTTTTTGCGCCGCCGACACAGACTTGTTTTTAGATTTGTTTTTAGGTTTAATTTTAGTTTTTAGTAATTTTATTTTAGATTTTTATTCTTATGTTCTATTTTACGTTTTCTTAGGTATTTTTGACTTGTTGTTTCAGGTTTTGGATCAAAAAGGAATTGGAGCCAAACAAAGGCTCAGATTTGCGATTGATTAAAAGACTCAGGAGATTAAAGCTAAAGACAAAGAGAAAAAACAAAGAAAAAGACCAAGAATTTTATATGTAGATTTTACTTATTATTGTTAGTTTTTCTTTTCCTTATTTCCTTTTTGGACTTTTATTATCTTGTTTGCTTGCTTGTTTAATTTTAGTATTTCAGTTATTAAAAAAAAAAAAAAAAAACAGTTGCACAGTATTTTGCACATTCTTCAGATTACTGATTTTAGGAAAACTTGTGGAATAGTAAGTTGAACCCGTACGGTGGGCCTTATGGGAGTTACCAGCTGAAGTTCTAAAAACCTCATCCTTGTACCTTCGACCAGTCTTTGACTGTAGGTATATTTTGCTGCGGTAAACCAAGCTTACCTAAAGTAGTGAACCCTAGCATTTGCATGTGCACAATTCTTGTTAAACACTTACGTATGCCTCGTCGGATTCGTGTAAGAGATAGACTTGAAGAAAATAACCTTTTTTGTTATAGTTCAACCCATTACACGCATTTAGGTGGTACATCTATTTTTGACCAAATGGTTGGTAATAATGAGCATGAATTCCAGGCAAACAAAACCCTTAGAGATTGTATGAACCCATCTAGAGTAGTACATGACCCAAGAGTAGTTTTACCAGCCACTACTATCAAATTTGATATTAAACTTAGGGGGTTATAAAAAAGAAAACCCATATACCCGTATAAGGGGGATATTAAACTACTATCAAATTTGATATCTCATTGTTTCACAAATCATTTCGAAGTCTCTTATGTGGGTATATTATGTGGGTAGATGAGAACCCATATACCCACATAAGATACTTCGAAATGATTTGTGAAACAATGAGATATCAGAATGTCTCGAAAGATGTGCTTAGGTTGTGTTTGTTTTACTTCTCTCTTGATGATAGAGCCAAAGAGTGGTATCATTTTATTCCTTCTAAAACAATCACCACCTGGGATGGTCTTGTAGAGGTTTTTGTTTAGAAATTCTATCTATACCATAAGACTGCTATTGTTCGTCAGTCTATCCAAGCCTATAAGCAAAAATTAGGTGAAAACCTACATGATTATGTTGAAATGTTTAATGAATTTTTATACCACTGTCCACATCACGGCTTTGAGAAAGCTCACACGACCCAAATTTTATATGAGGATCTGGATAGTGAGACCCGTATGCAGGTAGAAACAACGAGTGGTGGAGAATTCATCCTTTAGGACCCTGATAAATATTTTGAATCGTTAATGGGCTTCAATGAGAGAACCAGAAATATCTAGGAGTCCTATCCATAGGGTCGATAGACTTTATAATGGGTCAGTTATCCTTAGGCGTCTAGAGGCCTTAGAGATGAATCAAGGGTCAAACCATGCTATATATGAACAAAAGGCACATGTTCTTTATAACAAATCTAGGTTTTAAAACCGTCATAAATTTGACCCATATTCAGAAACCTATAACCCTGGTTGGGGAAACCATCCTAACTTTTTAGGTTCCTTGGGTCGGAATCAAGGTCAGACTAGTAATATCCAAGATCCACCAGGGTTTAGTTATCCCAAGAATCCACTAGAGACAACCTGCTCTCAAAACTCTTATGAGAAGAAAATAACTAGCTTAGAGGAATCTCTTAATTAATATGTTAGCAAAGAACCATCTTAGATTTCAAGAGACAATCAAGCATAATTTCTAATCTAATGCCCAGACTCTTGCTAAGTTAGAACTCCAAGTAGCTCAGATAGATTTAGACACTAAGTGAGAGATAAATAGGAAAATTTCCTAGTCAAACAGATCATAATCCTAAAGGAGACAAAACGTTCAATTATGTGAATTCTGTTACAATCCTTAGGAGTGGAAAGATAGTTAAAAATAAGGTAGTCATGCCTGATAATGGATATACTATAGCTCCACCTTCTACCTCCCAAGAAGAGTCAGTAGATGAAGAGACTGAAACAATTTCTAAAGATTCTCAAGCAGTTCCTGATAGGACTACCTATGTGCTCAGAGCCCCATACCCATATTTGTTAGTTCCAACAAAGAAAGAATCGAATTTCAACGAAATAATTGAAATTATTTAAGCATGCGAACATTAATATTCTGTTATTAGAAGCAATTAGGAAAATTCATGTTTATGCCAAGTTCCTTAAAGATCTTTGTACACGAAAACGTAAGCTTAATGTCCATCAGAAAGATTTTTTAGCTGGTCAAGTAAGTTCAATCCTTCTGAACCAAACACCCCCTAAGTATAAATACCCTGGATGCCCCACCATATGTTGTGTGATCAGTAATCACGTGGTTGGTAAAGCATTGCTTGACTTACGATCTAGTGTTAACTTAGTTCCGTATCATGTGTACACTCAGCTAGGTCTTGGTAAGTTGAAACCGACCAAAATGACACTGCAATTAGCAGATAGGTCTTTTAAAGTCCCTCGTGGTTTCATAAAGGATTTTCTTATTGAGGTTGATAGGTTCATTTATCCAGTGGATTTTTTGTTCTAGATACCCGGCCTGTTCAGGACCAAAATGCTCAAATACCGGTAATTTTAGGTCTCCCATTAGCCACATCTAATTCTGTCATCAATTGTAGAACCAGACTTATGGACATATCTTTTGGTAATATGAGTACTGAATTAAATGTCTTTAATGTTACCAGATAACCTTCTGAGATCGATGATTTGAAGAAGTGAATATGATTAGCATTTTAGTTCAGGATCATTTGCACGACACTTTGTTTGGTGATTCCTTAGATAAATTTGATGATAATATTCTCTTAAACCAGATATGTGACCAGTCTCTAGAAGAAGCTCTCGAGTATATTTTGGACTCTCCTGAAATTCAAGCAATAGTTGTAGGACTATATGAGAGTAATGATTACCCTAAGTTTGAGGGTAGTGATGATTCTTGTGATTGATCGAGTATCCCTATTTGAAGTCCCTAATTGGGACCCGAGCTTTGTGTGTCTAAGATATTACCTGAGTTTCTTTAGACTCCACAACCCGACCCTTCTGATAATTTCCATGGGGAATTCCTTCTATTAGAGACCCGTCGTTCGTCTGGACCTGTTTATCTAGACACTCAATATGGAACCAAAATGGGAACCCAGATAAACCTAGTTATCTTGAAATAAACCTAGTGCTTAGTTTATTTATTTGTCTGATCCAGTACATGTGTCTTATATTTGTGTCATCTTTATTTGGTATTGTTGACCCACAGTTGTTTCAGCTATTGGTATATGATTTTGAAAGGTAACTAGCCATTTTATGGTATTTGAAGTCTGGATGAAGACTTTCAGCTTAGCACTTGCTGGAAGGTGACCCATGCTCATGCGACACGGTAATATCCTTTTTTAATTTTTTATTCATTTGGTAACATTTTCTCCTTGTTCATGCTTTTAATTTCATCTATAAAACATTGAGGACATTGTTAGATTTAAGTTTGGGGATAACGGAGAAACTTTTAGTGCAATAATAAAACTCCAGAATTTAGAAACTTGTGAATAATTCAGGATGATACTAACCATTCTAGGTAGATGGAAACAAAATTCTTGTCTGTAGGAGTTGAGGGACCCAATTAAATGGTCTACTCATAAAAGGACATAGCTCAGGTGTTATAAATAACATGATAGGCGTCACCATAATCGGAGTCGTCACCATATCACATTTTTTTTTTTTTTTTTGTATTTTTTTGTGTTTCTCTAAGTGATTTGGTGGGTAACTAGTATATCCTTGTTGTCGCTGCTAGGATGGAGTAGAGAGATTGAGATCAAGCCCCATTATTTTAATTGAACTTGACCAATAATTTTTTTTTAGAATGACACTTGGATAGCAATATGTGTATGTTCTCCCTGTATCTGTCGCCTAAGCAAGCATGGAACGCATGATCCATAAGAACTATCATATAATCTGATGAAAATAAACATGTGCTTGGATTCAAATGATCCAATCATGTTGTCAATACATTTATAATAAAAAATAATTGTATATATTTAATAAATCAAACGCTAGGGCCCTTGTATATACCAACTGAGTTGATACTAAAATTAAGATTCAAACCAGTGGGTGTGTATCTCAATCTATTAGGGTTCATCTGGCACGATGTTCATACAGATCTTCTGGGAAGCACCGTTCACCTTAGTCAACATGCACACACTTCTATCTCCATATCCATCTTTTTAATATATTCATGTGATTGTGGTTTGTTAGTTTCCGAGTATCGTGGTCTATTGTACGACTATCTGAGTAGATCTTTGTTTTCTTTTATATGAATTTTAGTACGCTTGAGTGCAAACTCGTGTACATCAATTGGATTCATATAGGGTAATGATTCCCATATCCAAAGAATTTAGTAGCCAACTAAATAACATGTTTAGGTTCTACCCTCAATCGTTCACAAGTAGCTAGGGTTTGGAGTAAAAGGTTTTGTGGGTACACCTCATGTAAACCCTCACGAGAGTAAAACTCGTCTGATAGGGACACCTATGGGTTTAAAGGATTGTTGCACACGCTAAGTGCAATTGATGCCTGCGACAGTGAGTTAGGATTTTTTATTTCGAGATTAGATTTGCTCGAGGACTAGCAACTAATAAGTTTGGGGGTATTTGATAGACATATTTTCGTGTATAATTTGTTCCTAATTTATATACTGTTAGAACTCATATGTGTACTTATATTGTGTATTTATTATGTTTGTAGGCATTTTTGAAGAATAAACAATTGAGGAAAAGATCGTTTAAAAAGCTATAAAGGCACCTGGGAGTTTAGATAAAGGCACCAGCTTCTTAAATTTCAAACATAAATTTAGCGGGAACAAATCTTATCAATCTGTGAAGCTTATTTACGTGAGTTGGGAGGAGAATTTCAAGGGATTAAAAAAGTTTTGCACGAGATTGAAAACGTGATAAGTGAAAGAGTTGTTTGAAACTAAAATCAGGAAGGTAATGATATTCTCGAATTTGAGATATTATCTCGAGTGTGATAAGGGAAAGAGTTTTGCTCACGAGGAAACAACATAAAAATATTTTAATTGAGAATCAATAATCGAAGATTGTAAGAAGAAACAAAATCAGAATCATAGAAAAAAATCAGACCATGGAAGAAAAAAAACTCGAGAATATTTTTTGCGACCTGTGAGAATATATGAGAAGTTATCGCTGAAGATTTGGGTGTTAATTATGTTGTAGTATATAAAGAGAAGTCGATAAACAAGTTTGGGGGGTTGGGGTGTCGATTCGAAGAAAATAAAAGATCTCTGCAACTTAGGGTTCTTGGCCGAGAGAAGAGGAAGAGGAAGAAGAAGAAGCAACAGGTGAAGACGGTCGTGGAAGCTGTCACCATTTCCTTCAGATCAACAATGGAAGAAAATTATGTTAATGACAATGATGTTTTATTGTTCTTTTTAGCGACAAAGAAGAGTTTAGTGAACCGTGTCCATTTCTTCTTATCTGTTGCGTTTTTCTGTGCCATTTTTTTCTTCTTTGTAAACACTTTTTGAACTGTGAATACATCTTTTGAGAGTTTGTTCAACATGGGGAGATAAACCCCAACACTGGGACAATGGAGGAAACCATTATTTCAATAATAAAGTGGTAATTTCTATTTAGTTAATTTTTGTAATTCTTTTTATGATTATTTGCATTGAATAAAAATTGAATATATGATTTTGATTAAATAGTTGTGATTTCTTTTGATGGATCATGCTTAGTTTAGTACTTTTGATGTTCCATTCTTTTGAAAATCTACTTGTCTAAGCAGTAGTTAGAATCAATTTGAATGTAAAAGAATTGCATAATTATCAGTATAGAATCACTTAAAAATTATTTATTGGTGGAATCCTTTTTCTTAGTCTTTTCTATAAACTTGCTACAATCTTTTGCTTAGTTTTTTATTTTAATATTAGAATTTAGGTCTAAAATCAATCTTCACAAGTCTGGGTGTTTGAAATCTTTTGCAGATATAGTTTTCCAACAATAAATCGTTCTTAAATTGAAAAGCAATAGACCTATGATTATCCAATGCTTGAATTTATGTTTCTAAATTTGTCAAGTATAAACTTGAACTCGAAACTTCTTCTTTGCAATTCATCAATTATACTAAAGCCATACAACATTGTCGCGGTAGGTAGAATGGTAGAAATAATGAGTAAATAAGATAGTCAGTCTTCACATACCTTTGTTGATGAAGTCCTCGCATATATTTTATCATTTTTCAGTTTTCAATCTTCAAGGGTTATTCGGTAAATTATGATACTTAACTACCATGCTTTAATCTTAGTCTAAGACTGAAAACAAGCTTGACATACCAAAACTTGTGAGTTTGACCGAGCAATGCTCTAACAATATCCCCCTTTGTCAATTTTAATGACAAAACTATCTATTACATATGGATTTAAATAGAAAGTAAACTTTCAGCTTAATCTCCATAATGCTTCTTGATTTCTTGAATCTTCAACATCTCTTCAATTTTCCGTTCTTCAAGTTCTTCTATGGTTCTGCACATGTTTGTTCAACACCTTGTTGTTGAAGATACATAGCTTAATAACAACTTATGAGAATATTCAAGGTAGAGTATTTGAAATGAACAATCAATCTAGTCAAGTTGTTATGCCAGTGCGTAGTATTTTTACCTACTTTAAAGTCCATTGTACCAAAACTTTAAAGCAATACTACGGTGATATGTTCTTCCCCTTAGTCTTTACTTGTCTTTTTTTACTAAATTCGACGCTTACGTGCACAAGTAATTCGCTCCCCTTAGACATTGCTCCAAAAATCCATACATCTTGGTAGATTACTACTAAATAATTCCCCCTTTATTTAAAAAAATCACAAAAGTAATGAGAATATCGATCGTAATGAATTACACATTAAGAGATTATCAAGACTAAAGATAACATATCAATATTTTAAGATTATTCTACCAAGTTACACAACTTAACATGTTCACCAAGGAGAGATTCCACTAAGCTGCACTCCCCACAAAGATATAGCAATTAAGCAGAAGTGAAAATCGAAGTCTCCCCCATTTGATGTCATTTTCAAAGAGAACATCAAAGTCGACATTTCTAAAGAAGTTTTTTTCTCGGATATTATAAATATCACAATGGGATATGAGTTAAGATTCAATCATCAAAAGTTTCTCACGAGATCATGTTTCTAATCAAGTACCAAAAGAAATTGTAATTTATAACTATTTCGTGGTAATCGGACAATGCATATTATAATCATGAAGTTACAACGTGAATTCAATCTCAAATATATAACGGTTGCACGCTTAAAAATAAGAGAAAATGTATAACCATTATACGTTTTGAATATTTATCCATATTTTTAGGGATTTGACTTTAATTAAAAGATTCATATATCTTATTTATTCATATAATACATCTCTTAAAACGTATAATGGTTATATGTTGAATAATACATCTCTTAAAACGTATAATGGTTATATGTTTCAACTCAAATAGGGAACACTCCATAAGGCTAAGTATTATGGTTCTCCAAGTTCAAATTTCAAGCTTAAAAAAAGCGTTGCTGAAAGTATAAATTCAAGTTATAAATAAAGCAAGTGCTTGTTTGAATCAAATCTGACGCGCCTAATGGTGATGTAAAAAAAAAACAGTTTTTTACTAAATAGTTTGGTACTAATGAATGTTGTCTATGTTTAAATGGTTGGCCCACCGTTCGAGATCACTAGGCTCCATTTGATGCTCAACCATTGGGCGCAACATGCCATACCATTAGGCACTAACTACTTGAATCTTGAAATACCATAAGTGTTAGTCGCCAATTCAAATTGATGTAGATTCAAAAAATTTACTTAAACAATCATCACCATAAGACTCATCTTAATAGTTATCCCTTTCAAAGAGCGAGCTAACATGGATGGGTTATGTGAAAGCTCCATAAGACCTACAACATTTATTTTTCTGGACTTAAAAAGTGTTTTTGTGTTTTTAGTCGGACCTGACTTAGCTGATCGATTTTATTTAGACATAAAATACGCTTGTACACAACATAAAGTTAGGTCTTGAAAGGCCAAGTAAAGTGGCATAATATAGATCTGTTCAACTGGAACTTTAGATGGCAGCACAAAAATAAAGTTCAATTACATTCATAACTCATCAATGTGCAAACATGAAACTCTCTGTAGTTTTTTGGTTTCCTCTAGTTTCTCTTTACATATGATAGACACTACCAGTTCTATATAAGTTACAAGAAGAAAGGTTTCAATATATACACGATACAATAATATTTCTAGAATTGATAAAAAAAACATGGTGAATTACAAGGCCTGGAAATTAACCTTTTACCTATCAAGAATAATTGAAGTATCTGGTTAATTAAAGAGAAGTTGAGACTGGAAGGTGGATACA
>JAJJMC010014297.1:2596551-2709115 GCA_023531435.1 Papaver californicum | reverse complement strand
CCGGATTGTCATCACTACTACTTTCTACACATTTATTAGTATTCTTCATCACGAAATTGGGAATTTAATCGGCGATAAAATTTTGATTCGATTGAGAAATTTGATTAAAATGGAGAAGGAGAAGATATGGAGGAGATGGAAAGATTTTAATTGAAGGACAAATTTGTCTTTTTTTAATTAGGTAAAGGGTAAAATGGACATTTAACTTTACCCCTAGGACATCCCTTATCGTAAAATTAGGTCACCTCGGCTCAACTGGGAGCCCCTCTATTGATATGGGAGCCCCTATATCAGCCTTCTAAATTTACGAATCAATTCATTTTTCATGCAAATCATATGACCCATATTTATTTAGCTTTGATTTTTGTAATACATGTGCCATGAATATTTGTGGCTTGAGATAAGCGGACAGTGCTTATGCTTTTTTCTTCATTTTATAAGTAAAGTATAATATTTTAGTACAATCAAATTTTATTTATTAAATAATATAAAAATAAATAAAATTATCAAACATGTGCAAAATAGAAAACTAATAAATGTAAAATCAAGATGTAAAAGTATCGTGTTTACACACTCATCATCAGATGTAGTCACTTGTAAATAAATTTGATGCGAGAAGTGTTTAAAAATTGCAAAACTCATATCCAAGATATCAATCTAGGTTGGGCTTAGGGGAGGAGCTAATGTATAGCAAAAGTATGCGATTGCATACCCAGCCCAGCTGGCTTCTAAGCCCAATTACAGATATTTAGGTCTAATTTTAGTACAAATTACCCTCTGACGCCTATTTTACACCCCCTAATTTATTTACACCCTATTTTCTATAATCTTGGCTCCGCCCCTAGTTGGGCTACATAATATTCTACTACAAAAAAAAAAAACTCCAAACAGTTTGTTGAAAAAAACATCTCACCTCGCTATGTACTGCATGAACAATGACGGTTTTGTCAAGTTTAAAAACAATTCATTCACGTTTAGCATCTTCCAGTATTGCGGAGCGTCGGAGATGTAACACCCGTACTTTTGACAAATGGGTAAAATTGTAATTTTATACGCTAAGGCCAAAACGGTCCCTCGGGAGTAAAACAGTAATTTTACGCATTAAGTCCAAAACAGTCGCTCAGGGGTAAAATAGTAATTTATAAACCAATAGCAAAATGGTCATTCATGGGTAAAATAGTAATTGCGCACATCATAGACATGGTCATTCAGGAGTAAAATAAAAATTTTATACACCAGAGGCAAAATGGTCACTCAGTGGTAAAATAGTAATTGTACACATTATGGGCAAAACGATCATTTTATCATTAAAGTGAAAAGTCATGTTCATCAAGTTTTGAGAAAGGGGCAAACTAGTCATTTTATCCCAAAGTGCAGTCAATGAATTCCATTACCTTCCTTTTCCAAATATGTGGAAATGTGATTAATACATATATAGGGAGGAGGTGTTGCCTAGTCATGCTAACCAGTTGGTGGATTTGCCTAGCCATGCTAACCAGTTGGCGGATTTGCCTTAGCTATGCTAACCAGTTGGCGGATTTGCCTAAAGTGGAGTCGATGGATGTCCCTTCCCCTTCTTTTATATTCTTGTAGAAATACGAGTAAATCATATATACGGAGGAGGTGTTGGTTGGAAAACGATGATGGTTAGCTATACTAGCCAGTTGGTGGATTTGCCTAGCCATGCTAACCAGTTGGAGGATTTAACTTAGCTTTGCTAACTAGTTGACGGGTTTGCTTTAGCTATGCTAACCAGTTGAAAGATTTTCCTTAGCTATGCTAACCAGTTGGCGGATTTACCTAGCCATGCTAACTAGTTGGTGGATTTGCCTAGCCATGCTAACCAGTGGGCGAATTTCCCTTAGCTACGCTAACCAGTTGGTGGATTTGCCTTAGATATGCTAACTAGTTGGTGGATTTTCCTAAAGTGCAATAGATGAATGTCCCTTACCACTCTTTTCCATATACATATAAATGCGCTTAAGGAATATATAGTGAGGGAGCTTGGGTTAAATGTGCATGAGCGGTAGTGCACATATATGCGATATGGCCTATACATTGGTGCATACTTGATGCATAAGCATTAATATGCTTGTAGCGTAGCTGATGTAGCATAAATTATGCGAAAGCATCATTCATCCGTGTTGCGTACTTGAGAATACAATATGCATCCTAAGTAGCGATATAGTTATGCACGAGATGGCGCATACTTTGCAAAAGGCCCTTGGCCTATGTGGACTAGGCTTACCTTGGTTTTTGGCGTTGCTACATCATGTTGGAATTGATTTTGACTTTGCCTTAGTAGGATTAAGTTTATTGTTCCTTTCGAAATAACCCTATGGATGAACTAAGGTCATGCTTGATCCTTTCAAGGTACGGGTTGGGTACGTAGGAAGCCGCAATACAATGTATTAAGGTGCGACATAGTGTCACTCATATCATCTAATTCTGAGGTGATTGCGTGGTAACTCATATCATCTAGCTCAACAGTTCGAGGCAAGAGATGATTGTCGCCGCACTTGGTGAGTTAGTTGCATTCTATTTACTGAATGTTCATATTGTCTATCAATCTATACGACGCGAATGGAATACGCCTAGTTGTTGCGATCCTTGCAAGAGCAAGATCAGTACATGTACCCAACTCTTAGTTGAAGCAGAGCTGAGGAATCAAAAAATAGGCCTGAAATGGCCTAAGTGCTAGTCCAATATATGAGTTAAGTCTGGAAAAAGCTCGTAAGTATGTGATGCTTTTCAAAGGAATTCATCATTGTATTTACTAGGATTATATCCTTTGCAGAACAAGGGTGCGTTGGAACGGTATGGAAACTATGTTTCGAGTATCATGCTTGCAAGGCATGCTTGGAAAGGCAAATCGACCTGCTTTTGCCTAGCGAGAAGTGGAGCTTTAAGGCCTGATTATGTCTTTTCGAGTGACGCGTCGGGGAGTTCCGGCTTTCGCGGCGCGTGGAGCCGGGGGTGGAATTTCCCGGTTCGTTATAGAAGACATCACTTGTCACAGAACCTACCTATAAAATTTTTGTAGAACAAATAAACCAGACAACACAAGTGGGACTATTAAATAATATGGCAATATGAGTTACCCACATGACTTTACGTTAGCTAATAAGAATAATAATATAAATTATACCTAGGGATTTGGTATCAGACCACGCGGCCCAGAATTCTTGTTATCTGATTATAAGCATAACATAGAATTAAACATGTGCTGGCACTGTTTTTCAGTAAACATTTGACTTTTTTTTTAACAAACAGAAAAACTTAATTAATCTGAAAGATTGTTTACATCAGTATTTAAGGAACTAAGAAAATAGGAGGTATAGACCACTATTCTTTTACTATACAATTTATTTTAACCTGCTTAGCTAGTAAGTCAACAGGTTTATTATACACTCTATTTACATACATACAAATCCAATTACGATAAGATTCAAACATCTTTTTACATTTTATTACAACAGGAGAACGCTGCCAAGGAGAGAGGAGATGAGGTTAGGTTATGTTAATAAATAAGGCTTTATTGTCAGTTTCAAATATAACATTCTGAAGAAGAAAAATTTGAATCCATTGCAAAGCTAACCATAAGGCATAAGCCTCAACTTAATGATGAGAGGATCCATACGTGAGAGAAGTTTTTGCTGCCAGAAACTGAATATCATCATGCCTCAAGACCAAGCCCAATCCTCCAAAACAATTAAAAGTAACAAAGGATGTATCTAAATTAACTTTATAGAAACCTACAGGAGGTGGAGTCCAATGCATAGTCTGCACATGGTTCATAGAAGGTAAGTCAGTTTCTACAAGATTTAAATGATTGATAGATGCATAATGCAGAATGGAATGAATTAATATGTTTTGGTTCAATGGAATGTCATTAAAAACACTTTGGCATCTGGTTTTCCATATAGTCCACATGATGTTTATGATCATCATCAGTGTTAAAGTTGATAGGATGATTGAGATCATTCCAAGAGAGAATCCAACTTAATAATGTATGGTTCTGCTAAATTTGAGAAAGAATCGCAGGATAAGTTATATTCCAAATACCTTTAGTGAATTGGCAATAAAGAAAGAGATGATCCAAGTCTTCAACATTCTGATAATGGAACAAAATGCAGTTTGAATTTGTCACAGATATAATATGATGAATTCTTTGACGAACTGGTAGAATATTATGCACAATCTTCCAAAGAAAAAGTTACAACTCGTAAGGAATTCTGAGTTTCCATAGAGACAACCAATAACTTGAACTTATTGGTAAAAAATGAATCTGCAATGAATTTTCTTCACAAAGTTTAGCATAAATATGTTGCGTTGTGAATTTTCCACAAGTTTTAAGAGGCCATACCAGAAAATATTTATTTTGAGAATCAAAGTATATAGACTGAAATGCAGAAGCTTGACTAGGATTAATAAGTTGATGAAGAAGATCAATATTCTATCCAGTAGCATTAGAATTGATCAATTGATGAATCCATTGAATATCAGTTGTATTAAATCTCCCATTTGCAAATTGGACCATGTTAATGTGGAATCCAGTTATGTGTCCAAATGTTAATAGTTCTCCGATCTCCAACTTGCCATTGAGCATATTTATACACAATATCCAAACCATGCATTATACTCTGCAAAACCCATATTGACTTAGAATAGGGGGTGGTGAATCTTCCTTCAGGTTGTAATACTTGAAATATTTTGAATTTAGAACTTGAACCCAAAGTTGGCCAGAATTATGAATCATTTCCCAATCTAATTTTACAAGAAAATTAAAGTTACAATGCTCAAGATTTTTAATACCTAAACCACATAATCTTTTAGGTAATCTCTTATGCTTCCAAGAAAATAGGTCTAAAGGTTTGCGGTCTTTCGAAGAGGTCCACTAGTAATTTCGTTGAGCTAAGTTGCTTTGCCAGGTTAAGTGACAATTTTATTGTACCAACCTTGGAGTTTGGTAGACATGTTATCTAAAATACCTTGGAAAATTTTCTGCCTAGATATGTGAAGTAATGATGGTATGACTAAATATTGTTCACCTAGACCCATCTGCTTCATACCCAATATATCAGTAAAAAGAGTTCTATCAGTAGGGAAGATGTTTTCGGTAAAGAAAATAATTGATTTCTGAATATTAACCATCTTATCTGAAGCAATAGATAAAGCAGATAACAGTGTTTGAAGATACATGAGATGGGAAGGATTTGCATGAAAAAAGTAAGCACTCGTCAATGAAAAATAAATGGTGGATGACAGGTCCATGAATAGATGCTGGAACTCCATGTATACTACCTTGATTTACTGTTTTACCTAATTTGCGGAAGAGATTCCATTGCAATTATAAATAAATAAGGAGATAATGGATCACCTTTACGAATACAACGAGAAGGTTGAAAGGAACCAGTTGGTTTACTATTTACCAAAAGAGAAGTATTTGTTGTAGATATACATTGGTGAATCATTTGAATCCATATAGAACTAAAACACATTCCTTGAAGAATATTTGTAAGAAATTTCCATTTGAAATCCTTTTTTCCTTTCTTTATTTTTTCATTGTATTAGCACATGAGCAATTATAACATTGTTTTGAATATGTCTTCCAGGAACATAAGCTACTTGGGTTGGAGAAATGATACCATCAAGTAGAGGTTTGAGTCTTTTGCCAATAATTTTGAAATAATTTTGAAATTTACATTACAAATGCTTATTGGTCGATAATCATATGGATAAAAAATATGTAAAACTTCTGGAATAAGTACCTGGTAGGTTCGGTAGGTGCATTATTTGTATTAGTTTGATACTCTAATTCAATGATTTTTTGTTAGTTTTCATATCATTATGCTTCGATTTTTTTTGTTTTTAAGTTTCTTAGTAGTTTTGAGGTGTACTTAACCAAAGAAGAAGATGGGAGTTCCTTACGGCATAAAATAAACAAGGAAGTCAAGTGCTACGATTGGAGCTAGAGAAAGGACCAAATAGAACTCATTAAAATCTAATATTTATTTAATCTATCTTGAAAGAAATTGAATTACGAAACCAACGCAAAAAGAATTAGGTCATTCCGACATCGAACGAAGAAGCTACGAGCAAAACAAGATAAATTGAAGATTTAGTTCACAGACCCTAGAGGTTTGCAAACTGTACCATTCTGAATCCGTGAACTAAAAGGGTTTGCAAACCATATCCTCCTGAATTTTTAGACTAAAAGGGTTTGCAAACCTTTCTCAACTATTTTTCACGAACCGTTTTGGGTCTTTATTTCCTGTTTAGTTTAGTAAAGGATTTCCTAACCCCAAGTATCGTAAACCTATATAAATAGGTATCATGCCTTGGAGAAGAGATTACAATATAATTTACAACAACGAGATCAAGGATCTAGGGTTTGGATTTACGATTGATCATCACGATTTCTTGGGTTTACTTTACTAGTTATCTTATATATTTTCCATGGATTTTGAGAAATCTATGATGAGCTAAACCTTTCATATTGGTTAAGGATGTAGTTGGATAGCATAAACATGTTATTTAACTAATATACAAGTTTTGTTATCTTAATCAAACCATTATCGTTCTTATTCTACTAATTATTATCTCCACTTATGATTGTGTGAATGTTTGTTTAGGAGCGCTACCAAATAACCATGAATGCATATCTATTGCTAGACTAGGATTTTGAGATACATAATTGTTGATGAACTTTGTCATTAGTAGCATATTGTGATTACCAATTGTATTCAAAACCTTCGTGTGAGTACATGTACAAGCTTTACCTATATTAAATAGATTACTCGTAGTATATCTATTGCATTGATTAGCCTAATTCATAGAACTTAAAGCTCTTAGAGGATTAAATTTGATGGCACGTTGAATTAGGTTGTTCTTTGAGTATTATTTACATATTCATGGAAACTACAAACGCAACTGGGCACTATGGAAACTAAAATTAATCATCTAAAGGCATAGAATAATGGGAAACTCCCTTCTCAAACTCTTAATCCGAGATATTCTGTCAACGCTGTGACATTGAGAAGTGGTACACGAGCTGTGCAACCAGAAGATGATGAGAAGAACAAAGACCCTAAGGGGCCGGTTTTGGAGAAAGAGATTACTGATTGTTTCCAAACCGATGAGGTACCTAAAGAAAACTCGAAACCTCCTGTTTCAACTTATGTTCCTCCTTTACATTTTCCTCGCAGGTCTGCTAACTTTAAAAAGGTGGAACAAGCAAGACAAGGAGATTTTAGATATTTTCAACAAGATTCATGTGAATATTACACTCATAGATGTGATCAATCAAACAAGTCCCTAAATATGCGATAATTTTGAAGGACATGTTCACCAATAAACAGAGATTAACCAGTACTGAGGTAATGAGAGTGGGGTAGAATGCTTCGTCTATCTTGTAAAAGAAACTCACACTCAAATATAAAGATGCCGGTAGTTTTGAAATTCCTATTGTTATTGGTAACAAAAAGTTTAATAAGACTATGCTTGATTTAGAAGCATCGGTAAATGTTATGCTTGCATCTATATATGAATTTCTTAATTTAGGTCCTTTGAAAGAAACTAGAATTACTTTACAGTTAGTTGACCATTCTAATGTATACCCTAGAGGAATTATTGAAGATGTGCTTGTGCAGGTGAATCAACTAATTTTTCCAGCGATTTCCATGAGTTGGAGATGAAAGAAAGATCAACTGATGCGTCTTTACCTTTACTGTTGGGACTGCCCTTTATGAGCATGGATGGAACCAAGATTGATGTGCAATATGGGTCATTGACTATGGAATTTGATAGAGAAGTAATATGTTTCAACATTATAAAACGATGAAATATCCTAGTGATGTACATTCTTGCTTTTCTATTGATGTTATTGATACCTTAGATCAACAGATGTTCAATATGAATGGGGAAAATGTGGTTTAAACTATGTTATCTACACCATTGATGGTAGATTTGAATCTGGAGATGACATTAAGGAGGCCTTAGGCTCCCTGAATTCTTTGCAAGAATGCTCACCAACTCATGATATTTATTCTATTTCTTTACCATGCTCTAATGAAAAAAACTTTGCCATCTATCTTACAGGTTCCTAAACTAGAACTTAATCCTTTTCCTGATCACCTAAAATACATGTATTTGGGTGATAATGAAGAGTTGTTAGTAATAGTTTGGAATTAGCTAACTGAATTACAGGAAGAAAAACTTCTTCGGGTGTTGAAGGAGTAAAACAGATATAGGATGGAAGATTGCTGACATCAAGGGAATAAGCCAGCTACATGCATGAAAAAAATACTACTTGAGGAGGGGCCAAAACCTACAAGGGATGCTCAACTTCGTTTGAATCCTCTGATGATGGAAGTAGTAAAGAAAGAGATACTCAAGGTTTTAGACGTAGGAGTTATCTACCCCATTTCTGATAGCAAGTGGATAAGTTCGGTATAAGTTGTACTAAAGAAATTAGGCGTTACAGTGGTGCAGAATGATGAAAATGAACTTATTCCAACTCGTGTGCAAACCGATTGGAGAGTTTGTATAGATTACAGGAAACTGAATGAAACTACTAGAAAAGATTACTTTACTTTACATTTTATGTTTCAAATGTTGGAAAGATTGTTTGAACACTCTTATTATTATTTTCTTGATAGTTATTCAAGTTACAGTCAGATTGGTATAGCACCTGAGGACCAAGATAAAGCCACTTTTACTTGTCTATTAGGAACTTTTGCATATAGAAAGATTCATTTTGGTTTTTATTGCGCACCTGCTACCTTCCAAAGGTGTATGGTAAGTATCTTGTCAGATTATGTTGAAAAAATTATCGAAGTTTTTATGGATGATTTTAGTGTGTATGGTGATTCATTTGACTTGTGCTTGGATAACCTTACACTAATTCTTGAACAATGTATTGAGACTAATCTGATGCTAAATTGAGAGAAGTGTCATTTTATGGTAACTCATGATATTGTTTTACACCATATTATATCTTCTAAAGGCTTGGAAGTTGATAAATCTAAGATTGATCTTATTTGTGCTCTTACCCCTCCCACTACGGTGAGGGATATTCGTGCTTTTCTTGGTCAGGCAGGATTTTATCGTAGGTTTATCAAGGATTTTTCCAAGGTTACATCACCATTATGTTAATAATTACAAAACGACGTGGTTTTTAACTTTGATGAGAAGTGTTTAACGGCATTCAATCGTTTGAAATTTTTTTTGATAATATCCCCTATCGTTAAACTAACAGATTGGAGCAAGCCTTTTGAGCTAATATGTGATACCATTGACTATGTGGTCGATGCATTATTAGGTCAGCGAATTGGGAAGCTACCCCATGCCATTTATTATGCTTCTAGAATGTTGAATGATGCTCAACTGAATTACACGACCACATAAAATGAGTTTCTAGCAATAGTATTTGCATTAGAGAAATTTTGTTCTTAATTGCTTGGTACGAAAGTTGTTGTGTTTTCTTATCATGCAACACTTAGGTACTTACTTGCAAAGAAGAAGGAAAAACCAAGGCTCATTCGGTGGATACTAATCTTACAAGAGTTTAAACTTGAAATTAAAGACAAGAAATCCATTGAGAACACTGTTGCAGATCACCTGAGTCGTCTTACGATAGACGAAGAAGTTATCCTGTTGCGCGAAAGCTTTCCAGATGAACAACTATTCTCTATTGCAGTTTCAGAACCATGGTACGCTGATATTGTGAATTATTTAGTGTGTAAACAAACCCCAAGTAATTTGTCTCGTTCTGAGAGGGACAAACTTAAAAAAGATCGCAAATTAATACATTTTGGATGATCCATATCTATGGAAACATTGTTCATACCAATTTATACACGAAGGTTTGTACCCGAATCTGAATTCAATTTTATCTTGTCTTTTTGCCATTCGTATGCTTGTGGAAGAAACTTTGCTCTAAACGAACCGCACTCAAGGTATTTTGAGAATGGTTTTCTTGGGACAACTTTATTCAAAGATGCATACATTTTTTGTACTACTTGTGATTGATGCCAAAGAACGGGCAATCTAGGTGCTCGAAATCAAATTCCACAAACGGTTATCCACTTTGTTGAGGTGTTCGACGTTTGGGGTATATATTTCATGGGGCCTTTTGTTAATTCTTTCGGTAAATTATACATCATACTCGTTGTTGATTATGTATCAAAATGGGTGGAAGCTAAAGCCACCCTCGACTAATGTTTCTAAAGTGGTTACAGATTTTGTTAAAGATCACATTTTTACAAGGTTTCGAACTCCAATAGCCATAATCAGTGATGGGGGATTATACTTTTGAAATAAGTTATTTCAAGGCTTGTTGAAAAAGTACAACGCATCTCAGAAGATAGATACACCATACCTTATATAAACTAACGGGAAAGCCGAAGTATCTAATCGAGAAGTAAATCATATTCTAGAGAAAACAATGAATCCTACAAGGAAATATTGGAGTTTACGGCTTGATGATGCATTATGGGCATATATGACTGCATACAAAACACCTATTGGGATGTCTCCTTTTAGGCTTGTATACGGTAAACCATGTCATCTTCCTATTGAAATCGAACATGAGGCTTTTTGGGTTATTCAACAGTGCAATATGGAGATGGATGGAGCAGGAAAGCAAAGAAAACTCAAACTCAATGAACTAGAAGAGATTAGTAATAATGCATATGAAAGTTTTCTTATTTACAAGGAGAAGACATAATTTTCATGATAAGATGATTTCTAGAAAACACTTTCATGTTGGATAGAAAGTTTTGTTATTCAATTTACGTCTTACTTTATTTCCTGGTAAATTACGTTCTCGTTGGATAGATCCTTTTATTGTGCTTCACGTTTTCCCTCATGGTGTAGTAGATATTCAAGTTTAGCCACGAGAAAAGAGCTAAAGTTGAATGGACATCGACTAAAGCCGAATTATGAGTCGTTCATGTCTGAAGTTGTGGAAGAGATCAACTTTGTAGGCATTCCCTCTAGAAGAGTAGCAAGGCGAATGGCAAGTCGGGATGACGACGTTAAACCAAGCGTTGAACGGGAGGCAACCCATTGGTTTTGTATTTCTATCTTTATTTTTATCTTTTTATTTTTCCTATCTTTTCATATCATTAGTAGGAGTTTCCCAATTTAATTTTACATTAAACTAGTCAATTTACATTGAGGACAACGTAAATTTTAAATGTGGGGGAGTGTTTAAGCATATAGATTCTTAATTTTCGTTTTTGTATGTAGAATTTTTAAACTTTTATACATATTTGCATGAAAACTTCCAAATTTTAGAAATTTTCGAGTCACTTAGTATATTTCTAGCTAAGTCTATTGATAAGTGCATAATTTACCTAATTTTAGTGTCGAATCCATACTAATATTTGTTATAATTCTTGCATATTACTTGGTATTACTCTTGTTTTGTTTTATTTGTTTTTATTAGGTGAATCATCCAATAAGAATGAAAGTGTCTACAAAAAATCTAAGAAGTGAAGTACTATAAGTTTTCAAGTGTCCCAAGGACAAAAAAGAAGAAAGGAGTTCATTGCAACATGAAATGAGCAGGGAAGTTGAGTTTTACAAGTGAAGAAGGCCCAAATACCAAGTTCAAGTCGTTCAAATCCAGAGTTTCTTACCATCATCTTGAACATAATTGAAAGACGAATCCAACGCAAAAAGAATGAGGTCATTCCTAGTTTGTATGAGGAAGTTATGAGCAAAGCAGCCGAGAAGAAGTAAGTAAAACGCTCAGCAAAATAATTGGTGGGAGCTCGTGCCTACCGATTACAGGCTGCTTTGGACCAAAAATCTCTGTATATGATATGTGTCGTACCACTCAAAATTATATTCACTTTCTCACTTATAAAAGATTTTATTATGAAGCTAGAGTAAGTAAGTGTTCATTCCATGGGAGGCTATTGTTGTTATTCAATTTCAATTTCTTAAGTAATAAGGGGGTATTTTTCATAATTTATGAAAGTAATAAAAACTTAAAACAAAAGCATGGTAAATAGCTTGAAAGTAATCAATATGATGAAGATATTGGTTAAGGGATTTATCATTCATAAACATGTATTTGTGTGAATAACTAGAATTGGTATTTAATCTCTCATTGTCAAAAACCCTAGAATACCTTGATCGCAAGAATACCCGTTTATTTCCGAAAATCATCACAAACACATTAAAAATATGCGAGTATGAGTTATACCTAGAGAACAACCCAACGTGTAAAAAGCAAGTTTAATTCCCCATGAGCATTACGTTTTTTCAAATAAGGTTAGTCAATGTAATTGAACGTGGAAAACACACTAATTCAATTTAACAAAGGTTATAATTCATATGTGATTTCTAGGATGTATCACTACAAGCAACAACCACACTTATGCTACTTGAAATCAGAAATCGTCCACTTTTTCGTAATAAAAACCCTAATTTAGCTTTAGAGATGAAAACAAGTTAAATTGATTCGGACTCAACCAACGAAGTGTTCAAATCATGCAAAATTTATAAACAATGAATGACAAACGATAAATATTGAGACAGAACTAATATATTAATCTAATACCATGTTTGAGAATCAAATCAAAACCTTAACCAATAATAAGAAATTTAGCTACTCGGAGCTATGGAGTTCATATACATATTAAGATAAAGAAGAAGTATTGCAAACCCTAGATGCATGAAAGAGAATGGCGGATCCTTGCTCCTAAAAACCATATGTAAAGTGTATAGAGAGTTGTAGAAAACTCTCTCTTTTACGGCTCTTCTTGTTTCTAAAATTAGGTCAAAATCTCCTTCTCCAAATCAAAATCCAAGTCCAATAAGTCCACCTACTAGCCCGTTAATCCCATGAGTAAAAATAATTCATTTAAAAATTCTGTCAAAATCGTCGGGAATTGTCATCGACGCCGGAATCCGGTCAGCTGAATAGTGCAGTCGGCAACCTGGAACTGTCACCGACCACCTAAGACAAATTAACAGTCAGCCTTCAAGTCTAACGGTTCAGTGACGGTCAAGGGGTAGATGAGTTAGGCACCGAGTCAGCTGGTCTGACTCAGCTAACTGGGATGAGTCACTGAGTTAACTCGTCTGAACAAAATTTAGGGCGAGTTTCCCCTTTTTCTGGATGCTTTCTCGACCAGTTTTCAGGCTATTTTTATGTCCTTCCCTGCAGTTTCCTAACATACATTCATTCCATTCAAACCACAGGTCTAGTAATTAATCGAAACCCATTTCAATCCATCTCAATTGTTTTCTTCTCTTGTTCATTCAAGCCACCATTCATTCTTTCTGATTCAAAATCAAGCCACAGTGTTAAAAAAAATCAACTGCAACTGAATCAAGGCAAACCCACTATTCCTGACTAATCAAAAACCTTACTTACCATCAAATGCTCACTGATTTCTTCTTCACCATCAATCTCTGTCATTTCAAGTTGAAGCAAAAACCTTAACTCCATTTCAAATAAACACCACCACCAAATCTCGTTATTGCTTTATCAAAACGATAATTTCTTCGATCTGAGTTCTTATCGGTTCTTAGCCCAAACCAGTTCATGGAAAAAACCTATCTTCTCGAACTCGATCTCAATCACAAATATATTATTTGTTCTTTCCACAAACCCTAACAATTCAAGAGCTCATTCTTCTCTTCCACCATAGAGAACCCCTATATCAGAAATCCATTTCTTTTTTCACCAACGAACCAATTTCTTTAATCCCATTTGTTCTTCTTCATTCTCTCTTCAACTGATTCTTCAGATGCACCCAAAGCGTTTCCATCTCTTAGGCTAGATGCTATGCACCCTCTCAAATGGGTTTGTTTTTCTAGCCAAGTCGCTGAAAAAACAGGGTGCCACTATAAGAAATGCTCTGAGCGGATCGCTCGACAAAGAGTGAGCCATTAATGGCTACTTTCAGGCAACATCCGGATTCAGGCAAAAACGACCAAATTTCCTTCTTATGTACATATACCCAAACAATTTCTTTCAACTCACACTATTCTTTACCTATTTCTACAATCAATTCACAGATTTCTTAATCTATATAACTTTTAACTCACAGACGATGGATTGTTTTAATGATGAAGCTAAAATTATTATGGATTGGTTTAATATACATCAAGAAACTTATGTTCGGGTGTTGCAACAAATGGAAGCTGAGTCTGATGAAGATAAAGAACTTACCAACCTTACGTTAGCAGCAGAATCATCGGGGAAGATACCAAGACCTTCTGAGACAAAATAATTCATAAGAAGATATACGTATCGTGGGCGGGAAGAGTACCACCTGAAACTGATGCATTATTATTTCAATGCTGGTTGCGTGTTCTCTGATGAAGATTTCCAACGTCGATTCCGCATGCCCCGACACTTGACGGTAAATATTATTGAAGAGCTTTGTCGAGTATGCCCTGAATTTAATTTTCAATTTGATGCATTGAATATTAAAGTTCATAGTCCGGAACAAAATGTTACCTCGGCCCTAAGGATCCTCGGTTACGGTCGTCCGAAGGATGCTAACGATGAGTATATTCGTATGGGAAAAACAACTTCATACAAGTATCTTTTATTGTTTTGCAAAGTAATAGTTACTCATTTTGGTCCAACGTATTTACGTAAACCAAAAAATGTAGATGTTCTTCAAATATTACACTAGTTGGGATTATGTAATAGTTAAAAACTGCCACCGAAACATTTATATGAGAGTTTTGAAAAATAATTGCACTATCATTAAAGCCTCTGTTACGAAAGGTCTATAAAAAACTGTTACGGAATCATGACTATAAGTATCAGTTTTTTCATAAACCTGTCGTTGTTGACAACATACAATAAAATTTGCTAAATAAAACTGTCATTGGTAACTTTATTTCTTTTACTAAGGTGACAGTTTCTCTATAACCATGTCATTGTTACTACTTACCGTAACATTTTCTTAAGAAAACTGTCATTAAAAACTTAACTTCTTAGACTAAGATGAAAGTTTCTTCATAAACCTCTCATTATTGACAAATTACTGTAACATATTTTAAAGAAAATTGTCCTCAGTAACTCAATTTCTTATACTAAAGTACTAGTTTCTTTATAAACCTGTCATTGTTGGAAAATATCAGTTACATTTTCTAAATAAAATTGTCATAGAACAGTCAACTTTGTAGAAAACTGTTATCATTAATCTTATTATGTGACACACTATTGATATCATATAGGATAATTTGTAGCCATCTAGTTCATGATACAGTTGGTGTTGACATGCTCGGTCAGATATTAATATCGAGATAACTATGGAAAGATAATTTAGCTTTTATTAAAATTGTCATTAGATTACTCAATAAACTGTTTAACAGATAGCTAGTACAGAACTAGTAAGTTCAAACAAAATAAGTTAACTAGAAGTGAATGTACTACATAATTCAAAAGACTTGATATGAAAGTAAACCTATTATAGACGATTCTTATGGTTCCTCTCTGAACTCAATGAGTGCATTGATTTGCGTAGTTCTTTGAAAAACTGAGTTCAACACTCTGCTTAGCTCTTTGACAAACTGTAGTTCTTGTGTCCTATATACATGAAGTTTTTTTCATGAAATTAACGTATTAACAAGACTTATACTGGGTCACAGAAACCAAATTTGAATGTACTGAAAGATCTTGCAGTCGCCTTACTTCATAATTCTGGATCCCGCAGAACGCCATATGCTGCCCACCTTGACCAAGATTCTAACACAGTACCATGCATCATATTCCATCTCCCTTATAAATTAATAATGGTTGAAACATGAACGTTTATACACTAATAAACTAAAAGCCTATCATGTAGTTTCATAACTGTATGGAAAAAAGAAAAACACATCCAAGTGAGCTTTAACGGTATCAGCATACAAATTTCAGAACATGATTACACAATGCAGAAAACTTCTTCTACTCAAGCATAACTTGACCTGAAGTTCTAATCTGCCAAACTTTTCGGCCTGTTCAAATTAAGGTAAGAAAATAAGTTTATGAGATTTTGATGTCATGACTGTAAGGATAACATGCACCTAAACCATATTTCTGAGAAAATAGCTCCACATGCCATCATAATTTCCTCCAACAACGAAATATTAACCCAAAACACTCTCACCCATGTCACACGTATCAATATCAATGATCAAAACTTTAAATCATAAACTGAAAACTTTATCTCTCCGTTTTCCCTCTCAGAGTGGCTAGATTATTCCGTGTATAGATATAAGTCATACCACAAACTCTAAGGAGGAACTGCGCTGGTTCCTCATTAAAAATGGCAGGATCTGAGTAAAAGTTATCTGCAAATTATTAACATACAACAACGTACACAGAATTGATGGGAATTCTCATCAGTATTGAGCCTCAACCACCTCAATATGGATGAAAATCTGGAATTTGCAGGTCATCCCGAGGATCCAAATGTTTATATGGTAGAGTAGAAAAGATATTCTACCAGTGGATAAGAAACTAAATGCATGGATTAATGATATAACTCCTACTTGCACTATGTGTAACTCATATGAAGCTTTATCTCATACCTCGTGTGGTTGCAGTTTCAGTAGGGTTGTGTGGTTCACGAAGGGGGGTGCGCAAGTAGGGGAGAGAGGGGTAGGAACCAGAGTTGATAATTGGGTTGACAGTTGGCTTAATGGTAGTTTGTCAACACCAGATATAGCAATGAATCTCCCAAACTGTTTGCTACTTTAAGATTGACCCGCCACTCCTTCATGGCCCCTACATGGATATGTAAGTTGGCTATATTTTAGGCCATTTCAACCTCAGGTGATAATTGTAATCGTAATCATAATACTAACTTTCAAAATGTTTAAACTAAATTAAAAGTTATTAAACTCACCATTAAGCGTTCATTGACGTTTGCTTTGGCTGCAGCGAACACTACAACACCCATTCCCTTTATCTCCTCCTTTAGACAAAAGAAGAATCTGTATGATAAATTATAGATTTTTGCTTAAAGTTCAGAGATTACATAAACTAAATATGAGTAAAATTTGTATAGTGGAGTTTCAGGTTATGAATCATGGCTGCAAACTTAAAAGATCTATCAACAATCTATAATTTGACCATTCTTAATTGAACTTATAAATAGCATTAATATAGAACTAAAATTTCCCACACTGGGTAGAACAATTTTTACACACTATTAGTTTCAAGTATGTTTCAACTTCAGAACAGGACTGGAGTTAAAAAGCCAATAAATGAAAGATATTTAAGAGCCTTCATAAATAGTGAACGAAAACTAACATCAAACTGCTTTCCAGATTTATAGGCTCCAGTATGACACTTATTCTTCCAAAAGAAAGAACGGCCTACGCATTTACTTATATTGGAAGTTAGTTCCAATTACAGTGAAGTGAAGATTTCTTGAACTTTTGACTGTCAGTAATGACAATCCAATATCTGAAAACAACCACAACATATGTAGAATTTTTCAGACTAGTAAATATTTGACGAATGAACCACATAACAGTAGTAAGATACTTCTTTTACATGTTGCTCTGGTGATCTAGAGCAACATGTCTTCACAATGCAAGATAAACTTCTGAAATATCTATCCTGTTGCAGATTCCGAAAATTTAAACTTAGTTACTGAAGCTTCTATTTCAATTTGAAGATAGGCCATTTATATCATCAGTCATTCAATTCAAGAATAAGATAATGGTAGAAGAAAAATATCGTCTATTATGAAGTGATGACAAAATATGCATACTTTAACTGATAAGTAGGAATTGATATAAGTAAATCCAATTTGTACCCTAGTATAACCCTAACTCCTTAATGGTTTATCCTATAAAAAGGTGTATGTCCTGTATGACAGTTAACTTTGAACATCAATCTAATTATAGAGAACCTCACACTAACAAAAGTTGGCCAATTATTTTTAAAATCTATCATCCATTTCGCAGATGTGCAGATTATATGATACCCATAGTCCAAAACCAAAGTATACAAAGAGCACAAAAGTCATACTTTATGGCCATCCAAGCCTAGTGCAGCAGAAGTTGTAGCCTTGCATAAATCACAGTAATCTAAAACTGAATCTTGGTACATCCTTCTACATAGCGACAGTCAAATGAGTATTTTGACAATGCTGTAAGTATAAGCTTGCACCTTGGGTTGTTGAATAACACCTTGCCGAATGTTTTTATTTTTCATGTAATCGGAATCAGTTTATTTTTTTACCATATAAAAACATGAAAAGATATTAGTTTAATAACACCTCGCCGAATATTTATTAAGAACTCAAAATGGGTAACATCAATGTCACACACTCTATGTTTCACAAATATGCAATAAATTCCTAACGAAAATCTTAACAGACAGCAGATATTTTACTTGTTATGTCGACATAAATAGAATCCTGTGACGTGTTACAAGAAAAGATAAAACAGTCATGTCAAGAACTCAGGAATTGACATGTATTACCAAAAACAGAATAAAAAAGAGCCATCAATATCTATAAATACCCATACAAGAAGATTAATATAATAACAAGAAAAGAAAACAAAAAAAAAAAAGAAAAAAGAAACAAGAAAACGTTCTCTTCATCTTAACATATTTTTCTTGAAAAGTTTCATCACCTTAACAAATTTCTTTAGGATTTTCAATGGCAAGCAGTGATGAGTTTAGGTTAGTGTCATCAGCAATAAGTCATGAAGGAAAATTACCAAGGAAGTATACAGCAGAAAGACAAAGTAACACATTTTCCCTATGCAGATTAGAACGATTAACACTAGCTAAAATTCTAATAGACAATAACTCCTTGTTTAAATTAATCCCACCCTACTTATATGTCTACAAAAACATTACATATAAGCAAAGATCTAAATTCCGAGCAAGAGACAAGAGAGAGAAGTAGGAGACAACAGTAAGGAAGTAATTATTCAAGGGTGAAGTGTTTGACTAGGATTACCGTGAGGCAAGTTTAAACCTTGAGACAAATTGTTAATAAGTACAAAAAGTAGTTTTTAAGGGGTTTTTAGGGGTAACAAGAGTTCAAGGACCTAGGCGATGGACATCAACTTGACATGCATCAAGTACAACAATGTTCTGGATGTAGATGACAACATTCACTTCAGCTAGGTACTGATCCACTACTAAGAGAATAATTCAAAAAAATAATCAACTATGTGTAATAGAAAAAAATTCTATTAAGCACATCAGAAGGATCAATTACCGACCCCTGTTTCCCGTCTTAAATCATGAGCCTAGATGTATGAATTTTATGATAGAATTTCATTCAGATGCAAATTTTAAGCCATCAGTAAAAATTCAAGAGGAGAATCCAAAACATGAATATAAAACCATGAGTGAACTACACAAGGGAAAGTCTGTACCATGATGTGGGCAACAGCAACTCCACAAGCAACTTGAGGCTTCACAATATTAGGAAGAAGTAATTCAGCTTCAGATAGCCTCTCCATCATATTGGGTTCATCAAAACTATCCACTTGCATAGGTGAAGCAACAAATATAACGAGATAAGTTTCAGATTGGTAAAATTACAACAAGCTGAAAAGAGTCTTAACAGATCATAAAAAGTGGTGAGATCAAATAGAGGTTCAAATAATAGACCAAAGATCTAGAGAACAGGATGCACTGTATAAGATTAACCAAATAAATTGTTTTTCTTGATTTGATAAGTATTAATTTTTTTCATTTGCACTACCAAGGAAACGAGCTAGTTTCACTGAATTTCTATTTTCAAATTTACTTGAGAATATCACTGGTCTTGTGTAGACAAAACATGTCCCACAAATAATATTTTTTTCACTATAACAAAAGAATCATTGGCACTTATGCATGTGTTTTTCTATATAAGCAACACAAAATACCATTCTAATTTGAAGACCTATAAAAGGTGTGGGGCTCAAATTCTGCAGTCACCACTTCTTTTGAGTTCCTCCAATCCAGCTAAAATTTTATGGATCATTAATCTGTCCACTACTGGATAGATTTTATCAAGTGGGTCTATCACACAACAATCTGAGTGATCTTGGCAATACATGTGAAAGAAAACCGAGCATATTAGAAAATATGGTCAACTTCGCAAGTATATTGAGTAATTATACTTTTTAATTTAAACAGTAATTACCTCTTCAATTCCTGCATGCCTTTGGAGAAAGAAATTCCGCTAAAATATTCTGAAGAACCTGTCAGTTCAATGTTGGTAATTTCATCAGTGGCTTTATGGAAAACGACATCAACTTCGTGCACTTGAGGTTCCAGTGGGAGATCAAAGGTGAGAGGAATAAACATCAGCCCGTTCTGAATATGATTCATGAGGAATGCCCCTCTCTAATGGAATCAAAGAGGGCAGTGGACAGACAGAAGATAAAGAAGAATATGAGGAACAAGCTAGTTCTCTCAATTTAGATATTCATGGGAATTACCTTGGAAAAGTCTACTTCTCGAGAAGCTTTCATAACATAACCAACTCTTACAACGTTATTACTTGTAACTTGTTTAACTGGGAAAAAAGAGGAAAAAATAACATGTCAATTCAAAAGTAGAATAAATGGCCAACTAGTTTTCTAGACATGGGATATCTGTAAAGAGGTATCCTTGGAACATATGATAGAGTTGGAGGAGGAACTAGATAACTTTCAAATACATTTCTAATAAGACGACATAGAGTAACAGGTAACGCTTCCAGCTTGTTAATAAGCATTGCTTCTGAATCCTCCATCCCATCACCACTCTCCTTACCTAGACAGGGAATGAAAATATGGTTTAGCAGTGCGTAAAGTAGCACGTGTGATCAAACTTAAGAAAGGAATATGAAATTATCATTTACAAAAATGGAATGCTTACGTTTGGCAACAGTCATCCATCAATGATCATGTAGTTTAAGAAAGAGGTCTTCATCTTTTGTTGGCAGCGTTTGGCAAGAGTCAGCCATCCATGATCATGTAGTTTTAGGAAGACAAAGTAACACATTTTTCCTATGCACCATGAAACTATTTCCATCTGGAATTAGCATAAGAAGCTTGAAAACAATATTTAGTGAATTTCTAACTGAAAACTAAAAATTTAAAGAGATCATTTATTGTTGGTAACATTCTTGAAGATTTTAAACCTACGGAAGAAACTTTCTCAATGTACACGGAAAGGAGAAACGAGAAACAAGATTCATGTTCACAGAATCAGGAAATCACTTTATATTGGTAAACTGCAATTACCTTAGGATCACGGAGATAATGAAAAATTTATTCTAGCTCGGTTTGGCCTCATCAACACCTTTAACATCACTAAATTTTGTACTAGACTTCATGCTAGGATGTACCTCTTCATTTAATCCCAGGCCTGGAGAAAAACAAATTGTAGGAAACTTCTAATTCTCTGACCATCTATGAAAATTCCTATATTTTTTGTAACCCATCAAAAAACCCGTCCCAAAAGGGATTACCTTCACTTATTCCGCTATCCTCAATTAGTGTTCCAACACCTGAAATAAGGAGAAATTCTAGTGCAATGGCACAGAAAGTACGCCATAATTGCTCTTTGAATTGCCCACCTTCTGATGTCACCATGTGAATAGGAACGACAACAGTTCCAAGAACACCATCTTTTGTGGACTTTACGACATCCTTCAAAGATGAAAATCTACCAGTACTTTCTTCACCCATCGAAACTGTGGACATACCTGAAAACATCAATTGCTTAAGAGTCGAGAGAATCTATTACATGTTACAAGATAAAACTTACAATTTACGAGCATAACAAAGCACAAACTTTGTCCTGTCGGCATGTGTGACTTGAACAAAAACGATAAGCCGAAACCGAAATCAACGATTCATAAGGATAGGAAGTTTCCATAAACTTAAAAGAAGAAAGTGATCATGACCACTGTCAACAAAAAATGAAAAATTATGCTTACTTATGTACAGGAAAATATGTATATTATGCAGTTGTAATTGATAAAAATGAAAGAAACATACTTTACATAGTCTAAGAGAAGTGTCCAAGACAATGTTCAATCGCGGACGACCAGCATTGTCCAGGAACTTTGTACTAACACCAAATCGAACTCTTAGCTTTGAACAACACAACTGTAATAAAATTTCTCTGTGAAGTAGTTGTATTTTCTGAGCCCGTCGGTACAATTGGTAAAAAGATGCTTAATAAAAGCCAATGATACCTCATCAGGTTCTAAAACCTTGCATAGCTCCTACAACCCTCATACGGGATGTCTAAAAAGATGACTGCACATCAGGATACATCAACAAAGTTTATCATGCATTTGGGAATTACCAAGAATAATACTGGCGTAGTACTTAAGAACCTCGAGGTTCATGCAAACATCATCCAAGCTCCTGATACATCAACAAAATTCAACATGCATTTTGGAAAAACAAATTCCTCTAATTACAAACTATAACCTAAAATAATTTTATTTCCAATACCACTATCAACATAAGTCAAATGCTTTTTCAATGGTTGCCTCATCGTACAACATGATTTCTTTTCGTCTTCATTTGCATCTTTCTTTGCAGTATTTATTAACAATGGGTTAAGAATAAACATATGTTCAACATACTAGATTCGTGCACTTTACAACCACAAAATTCATAGTTCATGCACCAAATCACTATAGTGTAATAAGGTAGAGCTCAACCTAACAAAAAGCTATATTGCAACAGAGAATTCTACAAAAATGAGACTGTTAAAATGTAATGCGAAAGTCTTACCAACATCTGAAATATCGGTATTATCTACTCTGTGAATCAACAAAAAATGAAGCTTATTGTGGAGTTGAAAATACTTTCACTCAATTTAAGAGTGCAAACGAAGACTAAAACCCATAACTATTCTTATCCAAATAGTAACCAAAACCCAAAACTAATTATTTACTCTCACTCAATTTAAGAGTGCAAAAACAATACCTTAAGAGGAACAAAAATAACAGATTTGACAAAGACCTGTTGATAAGCCCTAACCATGAAGAACTAACTGCAGTAGAAGAAATTGAAAACTTAACATAGGATCTACTAAGTCCATCAAAAGGAGGCAATAAGCTTCTGGTACCCATCCCCGAACCAGTTAGTTGTACTGACGCCATTAGAAAAATCAGAATTTCTTTTCATAGGTTTAACTAAAATTACTACTTTTATTATAGAGTTTAGAAAGAATTTATTAGGTTAACATTGAAAAAATTGGAATCAAAAAAATTAGGGAAAGAAAACATGAAGAATAAAACAACAAAATTAAGGGTTTCAATACGAACGAAAAAAAGGGATGATAACCTTAGTATAACCCCTGTTGATTAGTTCATTTAATTTGGTAAGAAGTTTGATAATCTTATCATCCCCTTTTTAGGTTCTAAATTAACCGTGAATCTTGTTTTGAGAACATTAGAGCTGGTGATGTAGATGAAAAAGAAAAAATTTGGGAAATATAAAGTTCGAGATTGAGAAGGTAACAACAATTATATAAGGATTGAAGCAAAAGATAAAACCCTAAATTGAAGTAAGATCCCATATTTTGGTAAGAGAAAAAAACAAGAGAAGAAAAAGATGGATAAACGCCGTTTTGGATCAGAACTTACAAAATTCCAAGAGAAGAAAGCTAAATGAAAAAACGAAAAATCCCAAAAACGAAAAAATCAGGAATTGATCCCGGATAAGCATTGTTTTGGTAAGAGAAAAAACCAAGAGAAGAAAGTTAAATGAAAAAAATCAGGAATTGGGTGAGAAATTGATGTCTAACAGAAGTTACAAAACATACCTCCCATATTACATCCCACTCTTCGGAAAATTAACTAGGAACTCAAACTAACAACATCGTGTGTAATTAAGAATGTTTTATAAATAGATAAGCGTTGTTTTGGATCAGAACTGTCACTATAGATGGAAATGGCGGTAATTAAAAGAGCAGTCATCTATAGTTATACACTTTTATAACTGTTTTTATACACAACAGTTGCAATAACTTAATAATAGTAACAATTTATAACTGTTATTATACATCAATGTACACTAACATTTTTCTACAAAAAATGTCATGGTATAGTTATTAAGTATCATTTAATAAACTGTCACGATTTTTCACCATTATTAGTGTGAGTTTTGGTAAGAAACTGTCGCTTATATCTCGTAGCTTATTCTTTTGTGACAGTTAATTTGTGAACTGTCATGATTTAGGATTTTGAACTGTTACCTAAGCCCAAATTTATACTAGTGTTAAAACAAAACCAGGATAGGGACTTAACAGGAATTCTAGGGAGTCTTGACAGCATGCATTGGACGTGGCAGGGATGTCTTATGTATTGGCAAGGTAAATATAAAAGTCATTACCCAAAACCAACTGTTATTTTCGAAATTGCCGATTCTTATGATTGCTGGATATGGCATGCTTTCTTTAGTCTTCCAGGTTCACAAAATTACATAAATGTTCTGCACAAGTCGCCTCTGTTTGAAGACCTCAAGTATGGAATTCTCTCTGATGTAAGGTTTCATATCAATGGGCAGTAATACACTCACGGGTATTATCAAGCAGATGGAATCTATCCTAGATGGTCTACCTTAGTTCAAGCGTACAAGCATCCCCCCAGGAGAAAATGGTCTCGCAATTAGGTATTTCAACACGAAGCAGATGGCTTTGAGAAAGGATGTGGAACAGGCTTTTGGAATTATTAAGCGGAAGTTCGCTATAGTGTAGATCCTATCGTGGTTTAAGTGCTCGTGAAATGCATAAGACTATGCTTACGTGCATTATTCTGCATAACATGGTCATCCAAGAAACCCGTCGTGATAAGAGTTGGACTAACCACCCTGATGAAGATTTGAGGCCTGAGGTTATACCAATGCATGGGGTACCTGCAAGGAACTATAATCAAATGGAAAATCACAGGATGCAACTTTGTACTGCAAATTTTTGGGCCGAGTATGGCAGAGCGGGCGACTGTATGTACTAGTTTCAAGTAGTAGTTTATTTACAAGTTTCATTTGTTGTTTTAAATGTTTATGTTATGTACTATTTTTTACTTTCAGGTAATTTATTAAAACTTTAATTTTCTGAGTAGTATGTAATATTTACTTCAGTGACGTGGATGGAGTATGGAAAAATATAGTCGTTGGGAAAACATAGCCATTGGAAAATATAGTCGTTTCTCTCAACTCACCTCCTCATCTATATGTATCTCTAAACCTCCCAAAGATAAATCACACCTCCCATAAAACTTTGATACATACGGGCAATCTAGGTTCTCGAAATCAAATGCCACTCACACCAATTCTTTCTTTAGAAATATTAATGTATGGGGAACTGATTTTATGGGCCCTTCTGTTAATTCATATGGAAAATTTTATATACTTCTTGATGTGGATTATGTCTCAAAATGGGTGGAAGATAAAACCACCCCTGCTAATGATTCTCAAGTTGTTTGTGAGTTTCTGAAGGAAAATATTTTCATTAAACATGGCACACCATGTGTGGTTATCAGTGATGGAAGATCACACTTTCAGAAATCCTTCCATGCTCTTCTCAAGAAGTACAACGTTACACACAAGATTGGTACACCTTACCACCCACAAACTAGTGGGCGAGCTAAAATTTCAAATCATAAAATTAAGTCTATTCTAGAGAAAACCGTCAATACTACATGGAAATATTGGAGTTTATGGCTTAACGATGCATTATGGGAGTATAGAACGTCATACAAGACATTGATTGTCATGTCTCCATATAGGTTGGTTTATGGCAAAACTTGTTATCTCAAATTGAACTTGAACATAAGGCTTTATGGGCGGTAAAGATGTGCAACATGGAGTATGATGAAGTGGGGAAGCAAAGAAACTGCAACTTAATGAGCTAGAAGAGATACGTAATGATGCTTATGAGAGTTCCCATATATACAAAGAAAAGACTAAGTTTTTCCATGACAAGATGATCTCTCGAAAGAATTTTGTTGTGGAACGGTAAGTTCTTTTATTTTACTCTCGTCTTAAATTATTTCCTAGAAAGCTAAGGTCCCACTGGATTGGACCGTATGTTGTTACTAATGTTTTTCCTCAAGGTGTAGTTGAGATTACTAATCTCTGAGATGGGACAGTTTCCAAGTTCAATGTCCATAAATTAAAGTCATACTACGAAAACATCGCTTATGTGGATGTAGATGTGCTTGATTTTTAAGATTTGCTCCCTCTGGAGAAATAATACAGGCGAATAGAGAGTCGGGATGACGACTTTAAACCAAGCGCTGCATGGGAGGCAACCCATTAGTTTTGTATTCTATCTTTATCTTTTGATTTTAATTATTTTTACATGTTATATTAGGAATTTCCCATCTTGATTTAAATTAGAGGAGTTAATCTACATTGAAGACAATGTAAAATTTAAGTTTGGGAGAGTGGTTAAGCATATAGAGTTTTAATATTCACTTTTGTAGGTAAATTTAAACTTTTTGTATATATTTACATGCAAACCTCCAACTTTTAGTTATATTAAAGTCACTTAGTATACTTCTAGCTAAGTTTACATACAGATTTCTTACTGGAATAACTGAACTTAGAAGTATTGGAGAACTGTATTCGGGTTTCTTAGTTGTTGACAGGATAGAGCTGACAAAAAGGGATTAAACCGCAGTAGAGATTACATTATTAGTGGAGACTACCTATTATATCAAGCGACGCACAAGACCTTCAATTCTTTGTAGTTGTCTAAATTTGCTCTAGAATGTGTGTCATCGTACGCAAATTTCGAGTAGAATGATGAGATATCCAACCTCGCACCAATTTCAGCACTACTTATTGATCTCTAGGGTGCTAATTATATCAATCATGAGGGTGTCATCATAATTGCTAACTCTATCTTGTAGTCTTGTTTGCAGCTAGCATATTCTCTCGTCAAAGCAGCAACAAAAACACATCATCAACAAGCGGAGCGACATCAAAATCATGAAGAAAGTTGAATCAGTCAAGGTTTATAAGAAACAGTACAAGAAAGATCAAATTTTATATTCAAATAAAGCAACAATACAATGAGAAGAATTATATATACATGTTGAAGACTTATGTACAAGAGCGAAGGAAATCAAAAGATGAGAGTTAGTGAAGTTTATGATATCGAGATAATATAAGTTATGAAAAATCAAGTGGTAAATCCCTTATCTCAAGGCCATAGTAGTTTATTTTTCGGTTTGTATTTTATTCATATTTAAAAAAAACAATATATATAAAAATATATATATATTGTTTTAGTGTATAGTTTTTTTTTTTTTTGTATTCATTCAAAGGTCGCGGGGAAGAAGAAATATATAAAGAAGTTTCAAGCAACAAGGAATTGAGGAGAAGAGTTACAATTGTCAAGGTTCTACGAAGTTCAAGAGTTCACAAACAACAGTTGAAGACCAAAGACGTTTCTATTTACTATAAGAGTGGTGTTGACTGTAGACCGGGTATGAAGGTAAGTAAGCATTCTCATCCTCACATAGTGATTGATTTCATTTCTTAGAGATCATTAGAAAAAAAAAGGGTTCTTTTTATCCCGCGTTTCTATGGAATAATTTAATATGATTCGGAAGGTTCTTTTTCTCCCCACCATTCAATGTGTGCAGGATTTCTATCTTCATTCCTGCCTGCATACATGAGAACCATAAATTGCGTCTTCCAAGTGTATATTTCATAAAACCCTATTGGTGAGGCATAAGTCGAGGAGAATTGCTTATTCGATCACTCTCGAGGCTGATTTCCTTCCTATGGTGGCTTTCTCCTAACTCAAGAGTTAAGCATGAGAATAATGTTCTTTGGCATTTCTAACCTGTTATTATTAGTGTGCAGAATCTTTATGTCCTCATAGCTCTTTGGATACATGTGCTTTGGAATATTTGGAAATTAGAATTTAGGTTTTATGGGTATACCTCATAAACCCCCACGAGACTATAACTCGTCCACTAGGGATACCTATGGGTTTAAATGCTTGTTACATATGCTAAGTGTAATCGTATCCTCAACAAAAGGGATTTATTGTATTTTAATTTAGTTTAGATAGTAATTTTCTCGAGGACTTGTAAAAATCTAAGTATGGGGGATTCGATAAGTGCATAATTTACCTAATTTTAGTGTCGAATCCATACTAATATTTGTTCTAATTCTTGTATATTACTTGTTATTACTCTTGTTTTGTGTCATTTGTTTTTATTAGGTAAATCATCCCAATAAGAGCAAAAATGGATAAAAAATATAAGAAATGAAGTACTACAAGTTTTCAAGTGTCCCAAGGCCAAAGAAGAAGAAAGAAGTTCATTGCGATATGAAATGAGTAGGGAAGTTGAGTTTTACAAGTAAAGAAGGCCCAAATAACAATTTCAAATCGTTAAAATCTATATTTTCTTATCATCATATTTTATATAATTGAAACACGAATCCAAATCAAAAAGAAGGAGGTCATTCCGAGTTCGTATGAGGAAGTTATGACAAAACAACCGAGAAGAAGTAAGTAAAACGCTCAACAAAATAATCGGTAGATAATGGGAGCCCGTGCCTACCGATTATGGGCTGTTTTGGACCAAAAATCTATGTATACTTTACAAAAATAAAATCGGTAGATAATGAGGGGGTCAATACTACCGATTCTGGAAGCTTTGAGAACATGAAATCTCTGTATACTTTACAAAAATAATTGGTAGAAAGGTGGGGAATGAGTCTACCGATTATAGCACGACGGGAGTCACTTCTAAAACACGTTTTTGACTTCTAAATCAAGGTATCCGTGGTCCCATTAGGACTCTAACACCTAGATATGATGAATATTATATAAGAAGACTTCCATAATCGTAAGAATACACCTACACTACTTTGAAATTCTTGGAGGAGATCAACAACACAAGGAGAAAAAGATAGGTTTGGAGCGGTTCCATCATCGTAACGAATTCTCTTACTCTTATATATAACATGGATGCTCCTACATCCATGAGTAGATAGAAAACTAATTGATTGAGGATAATTCTATATATATATGACATGATTTGAGTTATTATATATATATATATATATATATATATATATATATATATATATATATTGAGTTCTTCATATGACTATTTTTTTTTTATACTATAAAGAATGTTTATGATTGATTGATAAATTGTTTAGGTGGTCAACTGAATTGATTTTTTGATTTAATCTAATGCTAGTATTAAGTTGTGAGATATGTAATAGTCCATTGACTCGTACACAACTAGAAAACACGAGACTTTGCATATGGATTTTGTAGAGTAATTGTGTGTATGAACAACACTAGTAAGTGGACCTTAATCTACGAGTCTAACTGCTAGGATTAACCTATAAATTCACAAAATACAAAGCATTTGGCCAAATTACACCCTGAGTTATCTACTACTAGGTGGTTAGGACGAACAGAATCTGGTAGGTGAGAACTTTTGTATCCAGCGATATAAGGAATTTGGGGGATAACATTGATTTAGTTGTTATTCTGTGGTTGGTGATAATCTATGATTAACAATAATTAGATGAGTATACTAATTCAATAATTGTCTAGTAATGGGGAAGGATTCCTCGATCATATGTCTCTCCATTGCTTACAACTTTATTTTTAATTGTTTTGTTCTCTTCAAAACCTAAAAGAAAACCCGCCCCGCGCCCCCCCCCATATTGTGGCACTTTAAACAACTGAAACACCTCGCTCCTTGTGGGAACGAACCTTATTTACTACTAAATTATTCATTAATAAAGAATATAAGTGAATTAATTTGGGCACCTACGACACGCATCATTTACATACGAACTTCTCACCGAAATATTTTAACTTAGAAGTAACAAAGAACGACATTCGGGTTGCTTAGTTCTTGAGAGGCTAGAGCTGACAAAAAGGGACTTCAACCGCCGTTAGAGAGTACAGTATTAGAAAGCTGATCAATCATTAGCGGAGACTACCTATTGTTACATCAAGCGAGGCACCAGACCTTCAATTCTTGGTAGCTATCTAAAAATTGTGCTTTAGAGTACGTGTCATCATACGCAAATTCCGGGTAGAATGATGAGCTACCCAACTTCTCACCAATTTCAGCACTACTTTTTGATCTCTTGAGTGATATTTATTCAATCATAAGTGTATCATCATAATTGCTACTATATCTTGTAGTCTTGTTTGCAGTTGGCACCATTCTCTCGACAAAGCAGCAATAGAAACACATCATCATCAACAAGCTGAGCGACATCAAAATCACAAAGAAATTTGACAGTCAAGGTTTGCAAGCAACAAAAATAGGAGCGAAATTCTATATCAAAAGTGAAGAAAAAAAGAAATAAAAGCAAAAGATATGAGTTTTTGAAGTTTATACGATACCAAGGCAATAAAAGTTGTGAAGAATCAGGTGCTTAATTTATTTCCCCATGGCTATGTGATTTTAATTTAATTAATTTTAATTTAATTACTCTTGTAGTTGTTATCTTTTTGTAGCATATAATAATAATAATAATAATAACAATAACAATAATAATTATTAAGCCATGATATGTATGACAAAGTTGGAAGTTCTTTTTCTTATAGGATAGGCATTGTTATTCAAAAAACAGTTGGCGCACAACTTATAGCCAAACTCCCAACTAGTTTCTTGTAATTTACTCTTTATTTAATAAAATATACCCATAATAATAATGGATCAGCTGGTCATCCCCGTTCCTCAAAGGTTTGATGCGCTCCAGGAGGTCCCAGGTTCGAGTCCCCGATGGCGCAATACTGCAGAATTTGACAAGGAAGGTAGAGTTAGCTTGCCCCCCTTACGACATAATCATCCCCCCTATCCGCTTCGGCTCCCTTGGATGGTTCCTAATGAGGCTCGATGGTAGGCTAGCACGACAACATGTTCAACTAATGTAGTTCGTTGTTGGAGCTTAGCTTGTTAGGCTTCCAACTAGTTTGTTGTAACTCTTTATCTAATAATAAATTTTAAATAATAATAATAATGATAAAAATAACCGGTAGCTAGCTCATCTGGTCATCCCCGTTCCTCAAAGGTTTGATGTGCTCCATAAGGTTCCAGGTTTGAGTCCCTGCTGGCGCAATACTGCAGAATCTGACATGGAAGGTAGAGTTAGCTTGCCCCCCTTGCGACATAATCAGCCCCCCCTATCTGCTGCAGCTTCCCTGGATGGTTCCTCATGAGGTTAGCTTGCTGGTAAGCTAGCATGGAAACATGTTCAACTAATGTAGTTCGCTGTTGGAGCTTAGATTTTTAGGCTTCCAACCAGTTTCTTGTAACTCTTGCTCCCAATTCCCCAGCCACCTTATTGGAACTGAGCCAGAAAAACCCTAGATCTCCTCCACCTTTCATCCCTGCAGAACCAGTCCAAGGTGAATCCCTTAGTGTTGACAACACAACCTTCCTGAATGTTATCAAAGGCTTCCCCAAAGGGACCTCCTGTGGGAAGGATGTCCTTAGGGCCCAACACCTTCTGGATGCCCTGTGTGGCCCAGCTTCAGTAGTGGAAGATGAGTTACTATCTCCTATCACTAGGGTGGTTAACTTGTGGTTGGCAAAGAGGTGCCCTTCAGAGCTAGGGGAGTACGTTTCCAGTGCCCCCTTGACTCCCCTTCTTAAACCTGATGGAGGTATGAGGCCTATAGCAGTGGGCATAATCTGGAGGAGGTTGTGTTCCAAGCTTGCTGCCTCTGTTGTTTGTAAAAAAATGACTGCCTACCTAGGTGACTTTCAGTTTGGGGTGGGGGTCCAATGTGGAGGGGAGGCCACTCTGCATTCAGCCAACAGGCTCCTGGAGCTCCAAGGTAACTCCATTAACAAGTGTATGCTCCTTGTTGATTTTAGAAATGCCTTCAACATGGTAGAAAAATCTTTCATGATTAAGGAAGTCAAAGAAAAGTGCCCTTGCATCTCTAGGTGGGTTGAGTTTTGTTATGCCAAGCCAGCCAAACTCTACTACCAAGACAACATCCTCATGTCTGCACAAGGAGTTCAACAAGGGGATCCCCTGGGCCCCTTTTTTATTTTTTCCCTGAACTTGCACCCCCTCATCATCAACATAGCCTCAGTCTGCACACTAGACCTACATGCTTGGTACCTTGATGATGGTACCATTTTTGGTGACACTATGGAGGTGGCCAAAGCCCTAAGCATCATTCAGGCAGAAGGGTGCAAGAGGGGGTTGCTCCTGAACATCACCAAAACAGAGCTCTTTTGGCCCACTGTTGATCCTAAAAGTCTGAAGGAGGGGGTCTTCCCAGCTGACATTTGCAATCATGTGTTTGGTGTGAAGCTACTAGGAGGTCCAGTCAGTGAGGACTTGAAGTTCTGCAGTGACTTTGTGCAGGGAAGAGTGGTGAAGAAACTCCAACTCATGGATACCCTGAAGAAGATGCAGGACCCACAGTGTGAGCTACACCTCTTGCGCAACTGTGATGGTATCTCCAGGATCTACTTCACAATGAGGAATACCAGACCCTTGGCTCTCCATCTCCATGCAGCCCTACATGATCACATCTCCTACAGTTCCTCGGGCATTTGGTTACTGAAGATGAAGTTGGTTTTGGTCAACTTCAATTGCGTCTGGCAACCCTACCCATGAAGGATGGTGGGATGGGTGTCTATACAATGGAAGACACCAACCACTATAGTCATCTAGCTTCTTATACTCAAACCATGTAGGTACAGAATACTATCCTCAAAACTCAAATAGGATCTGACACACACCCCAGCTACCATCATGCCCTGTCCAGTTTCATCCAGGTTTGTGGCTTGACTTCTTCTTACAACATCCAATCTACTGCCTCTAGCCCAATGCACTCATTTACAGTCCTCTACTTTGATGTTGTTAAGAAGAACATCCCCAGTAGATTCACTATATCTGAACAACAACACCATGTGGAAATGCACCAAGCTCAATCACACCCAAGACTTCCTTAAAGCAGTCCCCATTGCTGGGATTAACCAGGAAATTGGGCCAAGGAAGTTCAGGGTCGTTCTTAGCTACAGACTCGGGATACCCGTGCTTGTAGAGAGCAGCTTATGCCCCAGCTGCGGTAGAGGCATGGATGTCTTGGCGACCACGCCTTGAACTGTGCCAGCGAATTGGGCCTAAAGTTAAGACACGACTTGGTCCGAGACGTGCTCGCGGACATGTGCTTCCGGGATGGAGTGTCTGCTCTTAAAGAAGTCAAACTGGGCTTCTTATCGGACAACGAGAATTCTTTACGTCCAGCGGACATCCTCGTATACAATTGGGAGAACAGTCGCGACGTCTGTCTCGATGACACCGGGGTGTCCCCGTTTACAGGTGGCGGGAGATCAGCCTACACGCCAGGGCAAGCCATATCGAGTGCCATTACCCGCAAACGAAACAAATACATGAAAAAATGTGTCGTCTACGACTATGGACTCGGTGTGCTAGCCTTCACTACCCTAGGGGAAATAGAAGAGGATATGGTTGCTTTTGTAAAAAGGTTGCAGAATTGTGTAGCTAGTTTCGACTAAAATTATAAAATTAGCAACTCTCTGTTCTTCGGACTAGGAATTTCCATCCAAAAGGGGGTAGGGGCCCAGCTTGTTGCGAGGCTTCCTACCATTTCTGTGTAAAATACTATTTCTATCTAATAAAATTTCCTATCTATATTAATAATAATAATAATAAATGAAAATACAAAATATGCATTTTAATTTCGTAGTTAGTATGTTATTTCATTATTTAAGGTCATGAGAAAGAAGAAATATATAAAGAAGTTTCAAGCAACAAGGAATCAAAGAAAAATAGGTACAAATTGTCAAAGTTCTACAAAGTTCAGAAGTTTATCATCAACAGTTGAAGACCAAAGACGAATACGTTTCTATTTGTTGTGAGAGTATGCTGATTGTGAATCGGATGAGAATATAAGTAAGTGTTCCCATCCTCGCATAGTGGTTGATTTCCTTTCTTATAGATCATCAGGAAAAAAAAAGATTATTTTTGTCCCACGTTTTTATGGGATAATAAATTATGATTCGGAAGGTTACTTTTCCTTCCCATTATTCAATATGTGCAGGATTTCTATCTTCATTCCTGCCTCCACAACTGAGAACTATAAAGTGCGTCTTTTGAGTGCAATTTCTAAAACCCTATTAGTGAGGCAGAAGTCGAAATGAAATGCTTATTCGATCGCTTTTGAGGTTGGGTTCTTCCATATGGTGGTTTTCTCCTAACTCAAGAGTTAAGCATGAGAATAATGTTCTTTGATACTTCTAACTTCTTATTGTTAGTATGCAGAAACTTTATGTCTTCGTAGCTCTTTGAATACATGTGATCTGGAATTTTTGAAAGTTGGAATTTAGGTTTTATGGGTATACCTCTTTTAAACCCTAACGAGACTATAACTCGTCCACTAGGGACACCTAGGGGTTTAAAGGCTTGTTACACATGATAAGTGTAACCGTATCCTCAACAAAAGAGAGTTGTTGTATTTTAGTTTAGTATAGCTTAGTTAGGTAGTTTTCTCGAGGACTAGAAAAAGGAAAGTGTAGGGAAATTCGATAGGTGCATTATTTGCATTAGTTTGATACTCTAATTCATTGTTTTCTTGTTATTTTTCATATCATTATGCTTTGATTTTGTTTGTTTTTAAGTTTCTTAGGAGTTTTGAGGTGTACTTAACTAAAGAAGAAGAAGGGAGTTCATTGCGACATAAAATGAACAAGGAAGTTAAGTGCTACAATTTGATCTAGAGAAAGGAAAACATTTAACTCATTCAATTCCAATATTTTTTAATTCTATCTTGAAGGAAATTGAAAGATGAAGCCAACGCAAAAAAAAAAATGAAGTCATTCTGACATCGGAAGAAGAAGTTACGAGCAAAACAAGATAAATTGAAGATTCGTGAACTAAAAGGGTTTGCAAACCATATCCTCATTTTTAGACTAAAATGGTTTGCAAACCTTGCTCAACTATTTTCACGAACCGTTTTGGGACTTTATTTCCTACTTATTTTAGGAAAGGATTTCCTAACCCAAGTCTTGTAAACCTATTTAAATATGTATTAGGCCTTTGAGAAGATAATAAAATACACTTTACAACAACGAGAGCAAAGATCTAGGACTTGGATTTACGATTGATTATCACGATTTCTAAGGTTTGTTTTACTTGCTATCTTCTATATTTTCCATGGATTTTGAGAAATCCATGATGAACTAAACCTTTCATATTGGTTAAGGATGTAGTTGGATAGCATAAACATGTTACTTAATTAATATATAAGTTTTGTTATATTAATCAAACTATTATTGTTCTTATTCTATTTTATCGCCATGTATGCTTGTGTGAGTATTTGTTTAGGAGCGCTATCAAATAACTATGAATGCATATCTATTGCTAGACTAGGGTTTTGAGATACGTAAATTGTTGATGAACTTTGTCATAAGTAGCATATTGTGATTACCAATTGTATTCAAAATCTTTGTGTGAGTGCATGTATAAGCTTGACCTATGTTAAATAGATTACTCGTAATATATCTGTTGATTAGCCCAATTCATAGAACTTAAATCTTTTGGAGGATTAACTTGATAGCACGTTGAATTAGGTTGTTCTTTGAGTGGTATTTACATATTCATTTTTATGGTATGTGATGTGATGTGATGACATGCAGAATTTACCGGAGTACGCTCTCGATGGGATGCTCTACGACTCATGATAATGAATGATTAAGTGACAACTCTAATTATTAGTTAAAGTGCATGTCTTATGATTGACGATGAACCCTTAACTAGTACTCTGAACCTATTGGTTCTCTTTATTCATTTTTTTCTATTATAATTACTTTAGTCTTAAAATACAAAATCCCCCCAGTTTACATAAGTTTTCAAATACAAATAACAACCCATGTCTCCATGTGGATCGAATTTGTTCTTACAACTATACTTTTATCTATAATTGTGAAGTGAAAGAACTTAATTTGCATGGATGCTAACAGACCAATGTGTGATTGTGATTCTTTAACATGAATTGAGTTCTGAAAAAATGTTGTATCATATTCACCAGGTCAGCTCCCACAATATTCCGATAGAGCTAATAAAAACTTCTTGGAATCCATAATTTCCAGGTGTAGCCCAAGGCTTTATCATAGAAACAATGTCATTGATCTCTTGATAATCTGGTATCTTAATGAGAGTGTCATTTATTGTTGGGGTAATACAAGGAGTGATATTGGATAGAATTTCTTATGAAGTGGTTGGTTTTGTCGAGGTTGATATTTTGCTGAAATAATTGAGAAGAGTACTTTCAATTTCAGTTTTATTATTATGCCAAATACCTAAGTTATCTTGAATGGTTGAGATTTGGTTTCTTCGCTTATTATGGTTAGATAGAGAATGAAAATAAGAAATATTTCGGTAGGCATCCTTAATATAATGAACTCGAGCTTGTTGGTGGTAAAAGTTACGTTAAATCTGTAGCCATTGTTGCATCTATTATTGTAACTGAATAACTTGAGGATCAGAAGAAGCTATCTGAAGAGACATACAACGCTCAAGTTGATGTTCTATTTGATGTAAATGTTGTTCAATATTTCCAAAAGTAATTTGTTTCCAATGGCGAAGTTGTTGTTTAGTAACTCTAATCTTGCAAGATACTCTATCAGAAGGAGAACCCAAGTAATTATGATTTCAAGACTCTGCAAAAAGGTAAATCAAACCAGCATTTATAAACTTTGAAAGAAGACATTTGGTGGCTTCAGCTGGATCAGTGATAAGAAGAATGGGGTTGTAATCCGAAGCAATATAAGCAATATATGTTAGATAAGCCACATGATATTGTTGTAGGTATTATAAATTACAAAAAGCTCTATCAAGACGAGTTGCAATTTGAGTTGAACCTTGTCGATAGTTAGACCAAGTAGTAGAAGAGCCTACATAACCCAAATCTATAAGACCCATTTGATTAATAAGTTGTCTTTGGTGATGATGTTTCCTACCTCGAGAAGTAGAACAACTAACAACTTCACTTGAATCAAGAGTAAAATTTAAATCACCCAGTAAAATCCATGGTTTTAAATTGTTAGCAGCTTGAGATTAAAGAAATTCCCATTGAAGAAAATTTTCAGTAATATCATGTGTTTCATACATATAAATAAGATGAGTTGATAGATGATTATCATGGCTATTGATAATGATATGAGCAGTGTGTCTATCATTGTAACCTAACTGAATATCAATGTTATTTTTTCAAAGTGATGCAATACCACCAAATTGACCAACAAAAGCAGCATAACAAATATTTCCAAGTCCTTAGATTCACGGAAAAGGTAACCCGACTATGAAGGAGTTGTCGTCTTGATTTTGAGCACGAGGGGATATCTAGTATTTCTCAATATGCAATCAACTTAGAGGTCTAGGCTTTAGTCTCACAAAAAAAAAACTAAATCAGGGTCATATTGAGAAATACAGTATCTCAAATAATCCCGAGTATGAGGTTGCCAATTCCTTGACAATTCCAAGAGAAAAATTTCATAGCAAAAAGATAGCAGAGTTGAAAGAAAATAGAGAAGTAAAACAGAAAGAAAACAACCACAATGTCGAAAAACAAGCAAATGGCAATAAAAGGTTCAACAAATGAATAAAACTAACATGTTCCCACGCATTGGTATATTTTGAGCCTTATTAGCTATTTGAAGTGTTAATTCCCAGATTGTTGGTGGGTTATAAGTTGAAGCTTGACTATCTTCTTCCATTTCATGATTACCAATATGCATAGCAGGAATTGATGTTTCCATATCATCAGAATTAGCTAGTTGATGTCTAGGATTTCGACCTCTTTTTTGGTGAGAACTAGAACTACCAACTTCACTTGTCCTATATCTATTATCCACTGCAGTATCATAGGAAGTAAAGTATGAAATATACATACCCTCTAAAGGTCAAGAATTAGCAAATTTATTAGGTTGGTGAAGTAAAGATCTTTTTTATCGACCATGTTGAAGACAAAGTTGAGCAACATCTTGTATGTTTCAAGTTTGATGAATCTGGAAAGGGAAATTACCAAAATAATGAACAACTTCTTCTATGTCAATTCTTTTTCATCCCACGTTTCTATGTGATAATTTAATATGGTTTGGAAGGTTCCTTTTCCTTCCCACCATTCAATATGTGCAGGATTTCTATCTTCACTCCTGTCTGCATGCATGAGAATCATAAAGTGCATCTTCTGAGTGTCAATTTCATAAAACCCTATTGGTGAGGCAGAAGTCGAGGCGAAATGCGTATTCGATCGCTATCGAGGCTAAATTATTTTATATGGTTGTTTTCTCATAACTCAAGAGTTAAGCATGAAAATAATGTTCTTTGACATTTTTAACTTCTTATTATTAGTGTGCAGAATCTTTATGTCCTCATAGCTCTTTGGATGCACGTGCTTTGGAATATTTGGAAATTGGAATTTAGGTTTTATGGGTATACCTCGTAAACCCTCAAGAAACTATAGCATTAGGTTGGCGAAGTAAAGATCTTATTTGTCGACCATGTTGAAGATAAAGTTGAGTAGCATCTTGTATGTTTCTAGTTTGATGAATCTGGAGAGGGAAATTACCAAACTGATGAAAACTTCTCCTATGTCAGTTTTTTAATTAGTTTTTTCTTTACAAAGATCTTCATCATGAGATGGTACTTTGAAATTAGGAAAAAGCCTGTATGGCTGTTTTATATAAAAGAAACCAATATATCGAGTAACTCTGGCAGCATTTGCAGCATATATGCCTGTAATTTGAGGTTGATTCACATCAATCAAAAATAGAGCTTTGTGTTTGTTAGTTGTTGGAGGATTAGTACCATCTGGTTCAACTACTTGAACATGACCCATAATTTCACCCATGAGTCGAAGCATTTCAGGAGTCATAAATTCAAGTAGAAGATACTTGTATTCAAGCCAGAAAGCATCTCTAGAGAAATCCAAAAGTTGGTGATCAATTGTTGGATTCAAATCTAACAAGACTACTAGATAACCATCAAAATTCCAAGCTCCTCCAAAAAGAAGATTATTTTTTTCATCTTGATTAAATAATTGGATAACAAAGATATTCTTATCAATACTATGAATATGAAACTTCCATGTTTGGTAACGTTTAAGATGAGGCCACATTTATCGAGCAACTTTTTCAGCATGGTGCCAAATCATTAAACCTGGAGCATAAAGTTTAGCAGCAAGACCAAATTGCTAGTCTTGAATTCCTTGATCCATAGTAGAAGTAGAATAAACCAAGACCCTTCTGTGAATAGTTTCTTCTTGAATATCAGCCTGATCCATTTATTTCATTAAAGTGCTAATAAAAGAGCTATTAGAATGTTGCATAATGAAAATAAGGACCAAACAAAAGATGTATGTCGTACCGGGTAGATAACCATTGAGAATAGTATTTATAGGAGATAAAGGAGAAATAGGTGTTAAACTAGGATTGGGATATCGAGAGGTTATAAGTGAGTAAGGTGGTGCAGGTAAAGGTATTAAACTAGGATTGCTCATGATATTCATCAAACCAAGAGGAATAAGAAGAAAGTAGTAAAATGTGAACATGAGTACGATTTCGATGAAGATAAATATTAACCTGATAGGAAACAAACATCACCACTCCATAATTATAAAGAAAAATGGTAAGAAGACAACAACAGGGACAAAACATTTATATCAACACCAAAGGTGGCAACAACTAATTAGTTCATGAAATTTGCAAAGAAAATTCCATTAGAAAGTAAGGAATCTATTGAAAACCTAATAAAAAATAAAAATTGAGATATAGAGAACTTATAGACAAAGAAATTAAGAAGAAATAACATAATTCAAAGAAGATAAAAAAGACACAGGAAGTAAATACAAACACCATATCAACAATTAATGAAGTATTAATGGAGAAAATTAAAACCCTAGTTAAGGTTGACTTATTTTGATTTATCGCTTGACTTTTCGTTTTTTTATGATTTATTGTCTGTCGTTTTTCGTAAACACTTGACTTATCAACACACAATAAAATACATTTTATTTGGTATAAGTGTACTCAAGTATTGTTCTATATATTTTACAAATATACTAGTATTTATCTTACAAAAAACAAGCCCCCGAGAGACGACTACTTTTTTTTAGTTTATTTTGCACCAGTCTAATAGTATATAAGAACCCACCGTAAAGCATATATCTGACACCATCTATAAATAGTTCATTAGACATCCTTCACATTCTCTTTTGGTTTTGGTGTGTAACAACGTCATAGTCACTCCAAGAAACACGTTTTGATAATTTCCAGGATGAATATAAGTTATAAAATTAAGTGCAAATGTCAATATCTTTAAATTGACCAAGTTAGAAGTCAAATCTAATGCTTCTAACTTCTTCTTTTTCAAAGTGACAGGAATGTTTATAGTTCACTATTTCAAAAGAATCATTGATTATCTCTGCCGAAGCAGTCATAGTGATTCAAAGTGTCCAGTAAATTGCTTATAACCCTATGAATCTATAACAAGAATGATGACTTAGAGCTGATAAAAAAATAAAAACTGACTATGAGTACATGTCTGAACATTGAATCCTTGTACTATATTCACTAATATATCATCCAACGTATAATTAATAATGAACAATAAAACAATCATGATGAACAAAAACCCAAGAAATAAAATTTTTCCAATAATGGATGTAAAATCTTAGAGAAACAGAAAATTAAACGAGAGAAAAAAAGAACATGATATATAGAATCCTTGTAAATCGATGGCTTCCTCATCCTTGTTTTGATCTTCAATAATCTTTAGGGTTTTTCTTTTTCATCAAAATTTTTTGAGTTTTCTTTCTAAGAAGAAAGAATGAAAAGAAAAAAACCACATTTTCTTTTAAACATATGAGGGTAATTTTGTTATTTTGTGTGATTCAGAAGTGTGATGCGTTGAGTCAAAGGTATTCATGTGTCTGACTCAAACGGATCTGAATCAGAAATACATCGCAAGTCAGGTGTAATAAAAAATAAAAAATAAAAAAAACAAATGATTTGATATTTGACTCGGGCCGAGCCAACAAGAAAAACAAACAAGCTGCTAGTCTAAGGGACTACTTGGTTTAGGCCGGTTCCTATGCACATAAGAAATGGTCAAATTTGATCAAAATGAGACACTACGGAGGTAGAAAATGATCAAAATGACCTTCCAAATGCTCTGATTTGAGGATTTACACAGCGCGACATAGTCCTAGTCGAGCGACAAGGACTTGGTTGTTCGACAAAGAGTAAGTTGTTGGCGACAAACAGTTGGTTGCGCAACATGTGTTTGTCTCTGGCTAATTATTTTATATTCATCTCTCTTACTTTTTAATTATTTTAACATATTTTTATTATACATGAATCCCACTAAATATATAATAATATTTAAAACCCATCTAATATATAAAAATAGATTTTTTATTATTAAGAGTTCCATCAAATATAATTAAATATATCATTCTATTTAAATTTATCAATTTTACTGCAGTGGAAAAACACATTTGTTTGTCTGCGTAGTTGGACAAACCAAACCATTAGAGAGGTGATCATACGACTTGGCCTTACTAGCAACAATTTTCTTTGGTTTCCGTCAAATACTAGACGGCCAATTTGGTTCTAAAGATAGCAAAAACCGGTCCCCTTATGGCAGCCATCAAAAATAGAAAACGTGCCATATCTTCCAGAGATGCAATTCCATCCGTTGGGTAACGTGATAGTAGGATAAGAATAATTGTTGTGTAGTTACTCGATCAGTATCTCTTCTCTCTGGTCTCTACTAGAAGGAGAAAACCAGAGAGAAAGTAAAACTCTTTCCTCAGACAAACTCTAGATTTCATAAATTACTAAAAATTGGGGATTTTTTCAATTCCAATCAATTTAAAGTTTTGTTTTCAGATTTTAGATTTTCACTATGAATTTCTTCAAATCACTATTATTAGATGAAGAAGAAGAATTATCATCATCTGATTTAGAATCAGATCAAAACCCAAATTCTGAATCTCCCCAATCAAACCCAGACCAAGAATCACAAAAAAGGAGCGATCTTGATGAAAACCCTATGATGGGTTGGAATTTTGGTGGATTAATCAAAAATATTGCAACAAAATCAGAATCAGTACTACAAACTTATCGACAAGATTTATCAGATTTTAGTTCTGGTCTAAAGATTGAAACATCAATCCTGCGTGAAGTTGCTAGTAAAGTTGTGAAAGAACTTCCAACAACATTTGAATCGGGTACATCTGTTGCTACTGAGTCACTTGAATCGGTTGGACAAGCTATTGATGATTTTGGGAGTTCAGTTTGGAGAGGAACAGCTGAGATTATCTCTCAAGGTAAAGAAACCCTTTTATCAAATTCTGATTTTGATGAAAATTCTTCTGATAATATACAGTTTAGCACTAACTCAATGAATTCCAAGAAGTATAATAGATTTGAAGCTCAATTATATGCAATACAAACTGATTTGAAAACATATTGTGAAAACCCTGAGGATTTGGAGGATTTTGAGGGTTGGAAATTGGGGTTTATATTGGGGGAAAAGAGTGAAGAGATTGAGAGTTTGTTGAATGAGGATGAAGTAATGGAAAGGATTTACACTAGAATTGTTCCTGGTGAAGTTGATGATGGAACATTTTGGTATAGATATTTGTATCGAGTTTATAAGCTTAGACAAATAGAAGATGCTAGAGCTAATCTTGTTAAGAGAGCTATAGAAGGTGATGAAGAAGAGGATTTGAGTTGGGATGTGGATGATGAGGAGGAGGAGGTGGAGGAAGGGATTAAGTTGCCGGTTGTGAATGATGATTCAGTAGAGAATGAAAAATTGACAGGAAATGTTATTGATGGATCAAGTGCTGGGAATCATGTTGACTCCACTGCTCAGGTTGCAGATAACAAGAGTTTGGCTGTGGAATCTACAAGTGACAATGTGTCAGATGAGAAAGGGGTTGTTATTGAAGGGCGTTCTGTGTTGACTAACGTTGATTTGGTAGAGAAAGTTAATGAAAAGTTAGTCATTCAAGGGAAATCTGACACTGGTGGTGAATCTGGGAAGGATAGTGATTTTTCAGTTGTTTCAAGTCAACCTTCATTACCCAATGAAGAAGAAGATCTTAGTTGGGATGAAATTGAAGATGTCGGAAACAGTGAGGATAAGAAAGTGAGTGCTGATGGGAGAGCTAGTCTGGCTAAGCGGTTAACTGTCGCAGATGAGGATGAAGATCTGAGTTGGGATATTGAAGATGATGATGACGAGACGTGAAATCTTAATCTGGGGAACTTAACATCTAAAACATAGAACTCATTGTGGGTTATCTTATTTCTCTTTTTTTTTATGCATCATTTATCTTGAAAAAATAAATTAGTTGCGAAATTGGCAACCATTATGTTTCTTTAGGTGGTACATAGTGTGAATAGTCATCTTTGTATATGTGAACAATTGAATTTGAATCTACTCACTAGTGAATATGATTCAATTCGATGCAAATGTTTTGCTTTTTATTTCTGATATTGATCTGCTTGTGGTATTTGCCTGCATTTCAAGTATATCCCTCAGATCAGTCTTTGTAGTGCATCTGTCTCATGGAAAATTATCAGGCGGTATTTTTCACTGTAAGATCTCTAGCTTGCTGATATATGTACATGAAGGTTTTCATGTCTAGTTTTCTGATCATTACTGTCAGGTATATCATATTGTTCTGATTGGTGAAGCAGATGATAAGATTATCATATTCTCTTAAAATATTCTGAAAGAACACATAGTATTTACTTGCTAGCTGAGTAATGTCTTTTTGTTAGCTTCATTTGTGCTGATTTAAAGGGTAAATATTTTTAACTTCGGTATCTGATTATGTGCATATGGGTGTCGTATGTTATCAAGTACTCATTGTCGAATGAAAGCTTATGGATTAGGATTTCAGTCATTTCCTGAAGGAGTCATTTCAAATGGTCACTAGACTCACTACTCACTAGGTTGGTTGCTCTTAGCACAAAGAACCTTATTTACTTTCAGAATACTAGATGACAGGAGCTAAGAATGTATCAGCTTTGTTTTCTTACTTTCACTGAATAGTTTTAATTGTAGTTCTCGACTCCGTGTATGTCTCCGTCGTGATTAAGCATTTGTAGGTGAGAGCTTCTCTAGCGTGAATTCTTGTATCCATCATTTGGCAAACACCCATTTCAAATAGTTATAGATTTGAATCATTTGCTGTAGTGCTTAAACTTACTTTCAGAATGCCTGTCAGGGATTACTGTGTTTAATGGTCTATAGTCTCTTCATTTACTTGGTTCTTCCCTGTGTTGTTGTACTTGTCCCCTAGTTCTTAATCAAAATTTCATCTGTCTCGCAGAATGCCAATCTCATTCCTCTTTTTGGTTGTTCTTATGTAAACTATAGCTTTACCATATTATCTTCTATAGTTCTTCATTCTTTTTTATCTGTAATTTGCTGCCAGTCATTCCTTCGGACACTGGACAGGACTGGCAGTACGCATATTATTTGAAGGACAATGAAAGTGTTGAAAAAGGTGGTGCAATCTTATATGGTTGTTCTTGTGTCATTATCCGTTGGTGGATGTTACGTTTTTAGGTATAGTTCCCATCAAAAGACCCAATACATATGCTTACATACAAGAGAAGTAACTCTGGATTTAGAATTCTATTTCTAGGAAAAAATTAGAGTTGCTGTCTCCTGAAAATGACGAATTTGCCAAGACTTCTTACTGCTTCAGAATTTGTAGTTTGGAAAGAGTTTTAACCCAACAACCAAGTGCTAGTTGGTACATATAATAGTTATGGAAGAGATCTCTACCAGAGAAAGAATTTAGAGAGGAAATAGGAAGAAGAGAGACGCAACACCTAAGGTGAAATAACCTTGAAAAATAAAGTTGTAGACGTCCCGTTACACAACATCATTATACCAACCTTGGAAACTTGTAAAAGTCTTTCTCTAATCAAATAAACGTTACGTTCTTATTGAGCAATCTAATATTTTTCTTGTTTTACAACTAGTTGTGTCTTGTTTGGGTCTAGGTTGATCAAATTGGAATTCAGAGTGAAGATTAATAGATAGAAAGTTACAGCACCAAGGGTAAAGTGACTTTGAAGGTAGTAAAAAGGCTTGCTTTAAGGAGATGAAGTGCTAGTTTTGAATCTAATTAGTTTTCTTGTTGTAGGCTAGGTTGATCAGTGGAAAACAAAATGTTTAGGGACCTAAGAACTAACTGTTGCAGGATTTGGAAACAAATTCGCAGTTGAAACTAACATTTTTTATTGTGAATAACGGATTGATCCCTGCGGCACAGGCTTACACCCAGTTTGTTTCCAAAACACGGTCGATCTTCATTGATGAAAAACAATCAAAGACAGCACAGATAGTACAAAAAAATTCATAAACAATATGAAAATGAACACAATTACTTTAAATTTGAAAATGACAACATAAAAATGATATAAAATTCCACCCTTCACTAGGGTTAATCCACAATCAACAAACTCTGAACTTTGAAGGGCTTCATCTAAACTACTTCTAACACTCTACTTCGGTTTTCACTAAAGTAATAAAACGGACTGGTGCCAATATATGATCACTTCTAATATTCCTAGAGAGAGAGAGAGAGAGAGAAAGAAACCAAAAACCATCTTAACCTATGAAGTATTACACTGGCAACGCAAAAAAGAGTAAAACAAGCTTCCAATTTGAAAGTCGGAAACTTTTCTTGACTTTGCTGTGTTGAACCCCTTTTGGGTCTCTAACAATGTAAGAATCCTAGGATAATTTCACTGCTCAAAAGACTCACAAAAGGTTGCGTATCTCCTGCCGGAGATCATATATAGTAAGGCTTTTTTTCTGTCACTTAGTATTTCAAGGCACTTAATTTCTTACACTGCAACAGCTGAATGAGACGTGGATTCCACAACTTGGGTTTCCATTGAGGAAGGTAATCCGAGAAGTCTTGCTCGTTGAGCCCGAGGAGGAAGATGTTTTGCAGGTTTCTTGGGTTTCATTGTCCACGGTAAGAACACACCAGTACCAGTATTTGAGATCTTCCTTGGGTTCATAAGCATTGGACGAGCTGGGGCTAACATGACTAGTGGAGCATAAGAAAGTCCCCATTTTGGGATTACTTCCATGGGTCCATAACCATTCGGAAATCTGTACGGTTGTGGCATACCTGGTTGCCAAAGTGTCATAGCTGTAGTCACAGGAGGTATTGTTGATGGTTGGATGTGATTCATGTCTGTTCGAACTTTGAAGAAGGTCATGCTAATTCTCTTGTTCTCGGATGGGCATATGACATGTTTTGCCATGTCTGCACTGTTTCCTCGCATGACTAGGAGTGACCTGCATATGGCAATAACAATATCATTACAAAAAAGTTACTGGGTGAAAAAAAACTACTTAATTCTGGAATAGCTTTCGATGTTGATTGAGTTTTGAACCTATATGGCTATACCCCGAAACGTTGGTTAGTTGTAGCAGTATTAGCTTTCTAATTTCATATATTAGCTGAGTATGAAATGACCAGTGGTTAAGTCCCTATAACCTAATATTAGAAGAATAGATGATCATTTCTAATCAGGTACGCCAACCCTAATGTTACTTTGCTTTCAGAGCAGAAACTGAACATCTAGATATGGAAGTTCTATTACATTTTCCTAAGCCATGTTCTAATTTGGGACCATAGGTGTCACATGGTTGCAATTACGATGGTAATATGATGGATAACTAACAGCAATAACACATACTGGCAGATATTTTAGATGACCCGTAAATTGACTGTTAAAAGAGAGGATCATGTGGCCTTTTAGGGAGCGTGTAGTGAGCTGGGCCATAGACGTTCCAGTTTTACTTAGTCTTGAGCAAGATACAAGCCCTTAAATCCTCCTAAAACTTAGAGGATGTGTTTGAAAAATATGAACAAAAAGCGGTGTAGTTCAGTGAAGATGCTGGCTTACAGGGTAATTGCCGTGTAAGTCACACTTGCTGGTCTAAAGGAAGGCGAACTGAAATGTTCTGATCAGTCGAATGAAATTTCATATATGTTGGCATAAGGAGTTTGTTTTCATAGGGACACTATGTAAAGAGAGGATATCAAGTTCTTACCCTTCTTTGAGTGAAAGCATTAGTGGACCTTTATAATTCCCATTGTTGTCGCTTACAAGAACACGACCAAATGCCATCGTTGATTCAGAGAGAAGAAGAGTAGAGATTGGTTGGTCAAGATGTGGTGGTTTTAGGAAAGGTTGAGAGTATTCTCCCTGTTTAAATACGAAAAACAGTGTTAATTCGCCTCTAGAATCACAACAAACAGAATTTTATAACCATCACTCATTTGTAGCCTGTAGGAATACAGAACTGACATATTATACCTCATCAAAGAAGTTAATGATACAACTGTTGGGTTTTCTGCTTTCAGGTATTAGATGCCACTGAGAAAGGTGATCAATGACAGCTTGAAGAACGGATGGAATTGGTTCAATATTGCCTGCAAAAACAAAACCAATTATAAATGCGACTGAGAAATACACAGCTTTAGATTTTAAGCGAGAAACTTGGAATTCACGTTATTACTTACTCTTTTCGGATTTTGTTTTCTCATCCCTAATTTGTCCAAAGATTGGAACTCCAAGTTGTATCAACTCTCTTTTGTTCCCTTTCAACTGTTGGTTGAACAAAATGAATGTATCCCCTGAAATTATTAGCATAAAGTCAATTAGCTCATCACGCAAATCTTGCACGGCCTCCAAAAATTGAGCGAACAGTAAAAGAGTCGGGTCTCACCAGAAAGTTCTCCACTGTGACCAGCATGGCGAAGATCATTTATGTAGTTTCTAAGCTTAGAAAGTTCGGAATCAGTAAAGATACCTTCAAACAGTTTTAGACCTTTAACAACATTGACCTGCCAACCCCAACTTAACAATCAGCAACAGAAAAACAATCATAAACCAAGCTTTTTGCTCTATTCTCAAACATCTCATTTAAAAAAAAAATCTAATTCGAAAGATAGAACTCGCCATATGCCCTTTCACTGGCTCCTTAGCAATGAAACCTTTAGTCATCTTGATGTTGTCTCGTCGCGTCTCACAATCTTCATGGTTTGAACAAATTTGAATGTTTTCTGCTGGTAAAATCCCTCCTACAATTCAAACCAATAGCAAACAACATCAACAAAATTGTCATTTGAGGACAAAATAACTCTCAACTCGACCATTACTCGGAAAAGAATACTATCGGAGCATCTTTATGACGCCTAATATTCATGTAATATAGTTACAAATTGTCGACCCAGCTTGTCAATTATGACCATTAAATTCAATATCTGTACTTGGAAACTGACAGAAGTAAACAGTCACTGTATATGACATAACAAACTGGAATCTTAACCCTAGCTAGAAAGTGGAACAAACAATGAATGAATGTATGAGTCAGAAAAATTCAGAGAAACAGATTTCAGATTTTTTGCCTTACCTAAGACTGAATCAATCAAGTAAAAGCTTACGATTAATTATGATTGCACACATCTCGAGTCACAAAATCCAAAAATAACTGTATTTACAATTTTTACAGAAAAAATCTACTTTTTGTTCCCCTTTTTTATCCTTTTCCCATTTTTGATCTTGAACAACTCAAAACCTCAATTAATCCTCGGGAAATTGAACATCTTACCCGATTTCTTTTCCGGAAAAACTCTTACTGTTTCACGAAACGGTGACGATTTCTTTTTTTGTTAATTAAAAGGAGATTTTTTTATGTTATGTTGCCAACCGAATTAAAAAGCTGTTGGAAAAAAAATCAATTTAAAAAAGAAATGAAAAAATAAACTGTTTTCCACATTAATAGCACTGACTGAATTTTCAAGATCCAAGTTCATCTAACTGAATATCGAATCAGAATATTTTAAAAAAAAATTAATTTATTTAGTCTCGATCAAATTTTAAAACAGATATTGAGTAATAATGAATCAATATTAAACAATTAAATAACATAATTGAATTACTGACCTTCGTGATGATCATCATCACTAGATTTACGATCTGATGAATCATAATCATCAGATGAGATTTCTTCATTTCCAGAATCATCACTACTTTTCTTAAATTCTTCTCCTTCTACTTCGACAACCGTTTCTTTATCGGATTCATGGATTTGTTTCAGAAAATCAACAACCACTTCTTTCTTCTCTTCTTCTTCCAAGATTTCGATATCATTAGTACAACAATTATTGTTCTTGCTAATAATTTTTTGCTGTTTCTTTGACTCAATAACACGATTAAGCTCAACAGGAACATCAGCAATTGAAAAATACTTCTGATTATTTAAAATCGGGATCCAATTCAATCTTCTTCTATGAATCGCAGCAAATACAGCTTCATATTCCGATCTTTTGCTCTCGCTACTCACTTTTTCATCATCTAATTGACTTAGTTCAGTTAAATGACTACACAAAGAATCAATTATAGCATTTGCTGCAGCGAATTCTCCTCTAAACCAAGCAATGATCGCATCTCTGGCAAATGTCACCGGCACTGATGAAGTTGGTGAAGTTGCTGGTGCCGTTGCAGCTGCAGCGGCTGCCGCCATGGTTGATAGCATCATTGGTGGTGGTACTGCCGCCATCGGCATCTATATATTTCTGAGAGAAAAAAATTCAGTCACCACCGTTTTAATTCAATTAGACAGAATTGGAAATGCTGTTTTATCGGAAAATCGGGGTTTGTTTTGTTTCTTCAGAGAGCAGAAAAAACAGAAGAAATAATTTTTATGGTCCAAGGGTTTTAGCTTTGGTTTGTTTATATAGTTAGTGATTTTCTTCCGTACATGTGGGGTCCCCACGTTTGCTGAGTTGTCATGTTTTACATAAGATGATTATGATTTTTATGAGATTCATTTAAATGGACGGTTCATAATTGAGGGATTCTGGGTATCTGAAAATAATAAAGAAATTATATATGGTAAAAATAATGGTATTAGATTATGCCGCGTAGACTAAACCATCAGTCCAAGTGAATGTATTTATTATGTGTTAATCTTCAAGACTATATATGTAAAGTAATTTCGGGTTTTGGTTATAATTTTAAGATAACGATGACTCTAGCGGTATTTCTGTCTAAGAAATGGATATATCCTTTGATATATCGATATATATCTCCATTAAAATAAAATTGTGATTATCAAATTCCGACGGACATACCAAGAAAACTAAGTAGTCTTAAAAAAAAAAAAAAAAACTGAGAAATCGAGTACATATAATCCCAATTTTTTACTGAAAATTAGGATAGATAAATATTTTCTCCGTCCAGTAAAAGAATAGACATACAATCTCTTTTGCTTTTGCTTGGACGGAAATGGTACAAACCTCGTGATAATTAACTAGGTCCGTCAGATTCTAATTAAGTAGGACCAATAAATCAATGTCTGAGATTTAAGACGATAACTGACCTATATATGACTATAGGGTGGTCTCTGCTCTCTATAAAGATCGGCCTGCACTTTAGATTTCCGTCTATTGTGGGGACCCACAAGGATAGTAGGGTCAGATTTTGAAGGGACTCACAAAAATAGAGGACGTGAGAAGTTGTTGGAGCTGACCACCGCCAATCCGCACTATCCACATGTTGTCAGGCATAATATGCCCTTTCCCACCCTCACAAGAGACACTTTCAGCACGATTCAATCGGCTGACTTATCGGCTTGAACCAGGATTAAAAAGTCTAACTCTAAAAAGCTGAGGACTGAAAAGAGGTTTGGTGTCTTTATTTATCTACTTAGAACGGGTAAATTTGATTAAAGCGAGCTATAAATTTTATATTGATGATGTCTGTGATTTCAACACCTCATTTATGGTTTGTGGCAGCCACAGGCCCAGAGCTACACTTGATGAAATGGAAGAATCGAATACAGCATCATATCATAGGACCACTGAGACCATAATAGCACTGTAGAGGAGTATTTTTTACTTGAATTACCTAATATATTTTCTTCTACTCTTAATGGTGGTGGATCATAGGTTTTCGGTTACCGTATTTTTGTCGTACATTGAAGTGCTAACAAAGAATATTCTTGGGCATTATCTTGTTTTGGAATAAGAAAAATGAGAAAAAGATTTTTATTTTATTAAAAAGTTTTTAATGGTCGTATCCATTCTTAGTAAATTAATAATGTATTTCTTATACGAGGCCATCAACTCTTTTAAGTAAGTTTTTATATCTTATTATAAAAAATTGATTCAAAATAAAGTAAATATTTTTATCTTATAAGAAAAAATTGAATCAAAATGGAAATTTCATTAATAATTTAAATTAGAAATATCTAACAAAATATTACTTAAGTCTTCCGGACACTATATTACATCTAGCATAATCTGCCAATTCATGTGCACATTTATCTTCTAGTCTATTAATACGAGAGCAACTCCATCCAGTGAAAAAACGTCCCAATTTCAATAATTCCTCAGTATTTTCATAGAACATTAAAATAAAATATACTAATTTAATATTTTTATTTGACCGGTTAAATAGTGGATAAAGGGTATCGTATGACGTGTGTCATATATTTTGTTCCACTATAAATAACTACCAAAACTAGATTTAGAAAAATAATTAAAATATCAATAAATATCTTTTAGAAAGTGTGAACAAAATGAGCTTCCGAGATATTCAATTACAAGTTGTATATATTATACAAGGTTGTTGCAGAGGGTTGTTAACTTCCACTGAGGTTACAAACTCCATATGATTTAGGGATAAACCCATGATTCTTTTTTGGGTAGGATTGAAATATCATTGATTGTCAACGCGATTGAAAGTCATAAAAACTATTTTGGGATGAATCACATAATTAAAAGGCAACTGTGATTTAAAATAAAATACTAGATAAATAACCAAATAATTAAAAAGTATAATATAAGAAGAATTAGTAATAAAATGTCATTGGACATGATTTACGGAATAAAAAATGAAATAATGCTTATGTTTAAACAAAATTTAGGTTTTATTTCTCTGGGCTAAAATCGTATGGGTTAGACACAAAATTAACTAATAACACTTTATATACGCTAAAATAAATAAATAAATCATAAATTACCCGTTGTTAAAAGTTTGTGGAACAGAATCAGGACTAGACTATACCTTGGATCAACTCCTCTATGAGATTATCCATAGAGGAGTTGATCAGGGCGAAGATGCATTAGGGGAGGATGGATATCTATCCCCACTCAGAATTTCCCCAAATATCCACTAGTACCGTTGAAGTTTTGTAGATAAGAAATAAAACTTTAATATCCAACAAAACTTGAAGATAGAAAAATATAATGAAACTAAAACTTATACATGTTTCAAAAAAGATTTGGTGAATTCGAGCAGAATAATAGAAAAACAACATGTAGTAACTTTCCCCTTATATCAAATAAATTGATAAATATAAGTTCTTTAAAGTAATTATTAGTTGCCGCGGAAACACTATGATCTATAATGTCGTCACATGATTGTTTTAAATTCGCACAAACGAAAAAAAAGAGGTATGCTTTGAATCAAGTTGCTGTGTGAATATGCTATCAACTAAACAAAGTTCTAGTACTATCATAGACAACACACTGCCGTAACCTTAACCAACTTGAGTTAATTTTGAAATTCGTGCTTTTTTTACCAATATTTGTTCGTATGATATCATTGTGGCAGATGTTTAACTTGTTAAATAATTAATGATAATATTTTTTTTGTTTTATTTATTATCATTTTTCTTTTATTATGTATGATGTAAATTGTTGTTTAAAAAAAAAATTCTAACATGTGTGATTTACTTATTAAATAATTAGCACTAGTTAAGGTGCAAGTTTTATTTTCATAGTTTCTCATTCAACGCAAATTTTTAGATTTTGTGGGTGGTAGAAATTGACTGTAACAATTTAAAAATAAATAAAAAATACTTTATTTATTTTTAAAAAAGAGTTACTATCATTTTTAGTTTGACCTATCTTTAGATTAAAATAAAAAAGTGATAGTAATAATTTTTCAGAAACGAAAATAGTATAACTTAAGAATCAAAAAGAATATAAAGGACGATACGAGTGTTTCATCACAAAAGATGCACACATAAAAGGATTCAAAAATTCAAATGGAATGTTCTATATATATGGATGGGTTTGGTGTAAAGTTTGAAATATTTCAGCCATGGGTTCATTTGATAAGAGAATATCGCCTTGGAGAAGAATAAAATTTTGAGCTTGGGGGTCAGAGTTAGCCTTAAAGTGCGTGCATGTACTTCTTCTCTTCTCCACACTTTTCTTTGTTAAGTTTGTTTTAAATTTGATGCCTCCGAATTGACATTAACTTCTCCACGTTTGGTGGGAATAGAAGGGACTACTCGAGCATCTCGTGGTTTTATCTAAACAAACAAAAATTAGAAAGTGAATGGAAGAAAGGGAAGCCAAAGCTCTATGATTCATGTAGATGTCGGTCCAACTCTCTTGCTTAAAATTGACAAACTGCAAAGTTCTTGATGTTAGACAACACGTAATTGATTAAAGAGTTGGTTCCTGTACCGTCCCACTTCGAATTCTAGATCGGCCTCCCTAAAATTCCAAATGTGACATATTTACGGATCATTTTACACATTTAATCTGTCAAGCCAACAAATGGAGATCCGGCTATTGTATGGAGCACAATTATAACAGTCCAAAAACAAATGAGTCTTATTTAAAAAGAACTGATAAGAAGTTGTCAAGTCTAATAAAATCTTTAAAACAAAAATCTATCTTCGACATCCCCAAAATAAATAATAGCAATTGATTTAAAAGGAATAAAGTCTGATCTTAAAAGAGAATAATGAAACATTTAGTTAATTAAGCACCTTAAAAAAATAATGACGAAGTAGCTTTGTGGAACAGAAATACAATTTACAAGCTAGGTTGCTCCAAGGTCATGGTTTCCTTAAAAAATAGAAAGTTGGATCAAATTCCAACTAAAAATAGGCTTTCACACATTTATATTCTTTACGGCTAATCTAACAAATCCAAAACTTGTTTTTAAAAAAATAGATGCGGAAAAGCACCATAATTTATACGGCTAATATTTAATAATGACGTAGTAATATCAGCATCTTAATTAAAAGCCCCATAATTTAGAAGCGAATAAATCCATAATTAAATAAAATAATTCGTTGAAAGACAAGAAAAATCAAGGTATTTCACTCACCCACTAATCAATTAATATAGAGTTATCGACTGTCCCTCTCTGTACATTCTTTACTCTAACCGTACGACAAAACGTATCAGCTTTTGTGTAGTCTATTTAATTTCCTACCGTGCGCCGAAAATTAAGTGTTATCGATCCCATTCAAGATAATAGATCCATATCTTTTAGACGACCCCTCCGTCATCGCCCAATAACCTATGGGAATCGATCCAACTACGAGCCACAAACAAATATCCACACACACCATTTATCTTCACTAACTAGTGTTAACCTGTTGACTTCTAGTTACCCACTATAAAACATCATCTATAGCAGGTATAGACATACACTCTCATATATATGTACTGAAGTCTACAGAGCCATAACAAGAATTAATTCATCCATTCATACCCTCACCACAACTGTGCATCATCTCTTCCGTATTAGACAAAGATAGTTTGTATGACGGTAAAAGCCTTAAGTGTCCAGAGTGTAAATGTTCACGGCCATCAAATGCTTATAAGCAACATTCAATTACAGTCAGTAGGAACAACCAAAACAACATAATTCCCTGTATAGTTCATAAGCAAAGCTAACATAATTAAGCCAATTAGTTCTCAACTTTAGTAGTAGTATAAGTATATAGCCTGGACTTATTTTATCACTTGAGAAACAAGATCCAATGAATAAGCTTTTATAAACAGTTTTACCATTAGCATTTGGACTTGAAGAAGCTAATTTTTCTTAAGAAAATTCAAGACGACCAGGGAAAACTTAGGAGAGTAAAAGCAAGGCTAACTAGGGAAATCACGGACTCATGCCTCAGGTCTACATCCGCGATTCTCAAATATCGCAGAATATGTAAATTCATGCTAAGGCGCAAGATTATTATAAATAGAGTACAGAGAAACTAGCCTTGGGTTAAACTTGTAGTGTAACTATATAAATATGTCGAAGACCGAAATTAGTCCACCCATGACAAAATCTAACTGACAGATCACTACTTGTTTTACTTAAAGGAAATGAACAGGTGAAACAAATCATTATATCACCCATCAAGCATATAAAAGGTATATCAAGGAAGTACGTATTAATATTACACCCTGAATCCTTCTTCTCAGTGACACCTTAGGATATATAATTTTAGGTTTGTTAAATCAATCCATAACGAGTATAAGAGTTAGAAAACCTACCTGATTTTTGCATCCAGAAGAATTCCCAACTAGTATCAATCTTTCGCCTCAAGCAAACTTCCTTCTTCTTTCAATTTTCTTTCGCAATAGCTAGGATTTCAAAGAAAATGGAGTCTTAGTGCGGCTACTGTTTGTTTTTTCTTTTTGAGAGGAGAAAAAATAATGAAACCCTAATCTTCTACTCATATTATATATGCGTTTCTTCTTAGTAAAAAATTACCATAAAATTAGCGAGATTTTCTACCACCAAAACCCCACGAACAAGACTATTTTGAGTAAGGAAAAAATACTCGCCCTAATCTAGGAAAATTACTTAATGATGCCTTATCTTAGGATAATGGATATGGCAGTTCCTTCACAAATAATCCCTCATTCCTACATCTCTGTATTCGTGAAGTTTATAAATTTTGGAGAATCCTAATTGATTTTGGAAGTTTTTTTCAAAGTAATTTAGCTCCATGGATTTCAAATCTAGGATAACGTAGGCGTCTGGGTGGTGTGTGGACTCAGTGTTTGAAATTTAAACTTGGTGTTCACGGGCTACAATCTGTATGTTGCAATCTGCGCAAAGTAGTTTTCATGCTGTAATTTGGGCGTCACATCCTGCTTACCGGCGCTCAGGTTAACACTAATCCCCTGTATAAACCCAAGTTGTCTTTCTATATTCGTAAAGTTTATTATCTGAATGTCTAGGTTGGTTAGGCTCATAAATTTTTTAATCAATCATTCCAGGCATACTGCCTTAAAAAATGATTTATAAACCCCCTCCTTACAATAAGTGGGCCCCGTTTCTCTGGGATTTTAAGAGGATGTTTTAATGGGGTCCATCTATAAAGGTTTGTGAGGAGATGGTTTATATATTGTTGAAAGGGTGATATGTTTATCATTTTTTATTTTTAACAGATTTTATGTCTATTTGAATGGTCACTCAGAGCGTTTGCAATAATGTATGGATATCCTCAGAACATAACAAACACAGAAGAAAAAATTTCTCCGTCTACGATGTTAGCCTACTTATTACTAGCCTAGTCGACCCAAAATTTGTTTTTCATTCTGATATTTGAGTTCAGTAGTTTAAATTTTTACACTCGATGTTCCACACCTAAACAAGAAAAAAAGATCTAAAAAGAACTGCTTACCGTCTTTACCAAATGACCAAAATACCCTTTGTTATCTTGACTTTGATACATCAATAATTCAACATATCAAGATGGCCTAGAGGCACCCACCAGAGCAGACCTTTTCTGTTTGAGATAAAAAAAAGAAGTCCAAAAGGTACACCTGAAATGTAAGGTGTTCAAGGTTTAACGTCAAAAGGAAGGCAAAGAAAGTGGGAGACTATGGAGACAAAGAAATGGAGAACATGAGATGACATGAGATCCAGATTCCACTGTCCAACTAACTGAAATGCTAAATTAGCCAACCTTTGAAAAAGAAAGAAAGAAAAAAAAAGGGGGGGGTCAGATTTGAGTTGAATTATTATTTTTATCGTCTATAAAAGAAGAGCTTATTCATTCGACAATTTCTTTATTATTTTTCCCATCTTACAAATATATTTTTGTCAGATAAAATTTTGAAACTTTGTATTTTACGAATGAGATATATTTAATATATCCAATTTGTACTTTGGTTATGTTTTTTCTATTGCTTGTTTGATTAGAAATAAGTAAAGTGATTTAGTTAGTGTTGACATACTGTCATTCTTAACAGTGACAAGCGTAATTAACGACATAAATGTCTACATGATTGCTGATACTGTATAACCACGGCTACAGATCAGTAGATTTAGATCAACTATTATATATTTCTATACCAACGTAATATGCTATTTGTCCCGATTTAGAATTAGGTTTACTGGTTTTGAGCTTTTCCTGCGCAGTTTAGGTGGAAGGCAAATAAGGTCTCCTGTCGAAGGAACCCGAACCATCAGTGAGATACCATTTTGGAAGAGCTAGAACTCTAACCTTGTGTCAGGACCTACGGGCCAAGTGACAGTCTCAGATAGACAGTTTCTATGGAGTGTAGACCTCCCAAAAGGTAACAGAGGTGTGCGAAGGTTTCCTCGGGTCCGGATGAAAGATTGGCCCTCGAGTGCAAAGGCAGAAAGGAGCTTGACTACAAGACCCACCCATCAAGCAGGGACGAAAGTCCGCCTTAGTGATCCGACGGTGCCGAGTGGAAGGGCCGTCGCTCAACGGAGGTTCACTTATCAGTAAGATTTCTATTTATCCGTAGTCGACGGTATAATTTTAAAATCATTTTTGAAATTTAAAAATTTATGTTTTTCTTAATTTTTTATATAAATACAATATCCAATGAGGTATGGTAGAACTATGGACTAAATATTTTGTAAGAATTTATTTTCATCATTGTAAAATCTTATAAGACATATGAAACGTGAATCGTGATCTCCTTCTTTCTTTTACGGAAATCCCATTAGAACTCTATTATTAACCATAGGAGATTTGGATGGTAAATAAAAAACAACGATTTGTCTACTCTTTGTGCATTGTTTGTCCACTAAGAAGCTAAATCTGTGATCAGTCCATGTGCTCCATCTTTGGTCATTAGCTTCGAGCCTTAGAAATTTTCCTTTAAAAATGTGCGTGTTGTTACCAGTTACCAGTTACCCTTTCATTCACCTTTTTATGTTTTGTAATTTCTTTTGATTTTCAAGATATAAAAACCATTAACCGTAGCATTGTTATAACAAAAATCCCAAAAGGACCAAAAGCATTTCGACTCCATCTTTTATCAGTCTAGATGAAAGAAAAAGATAGAACTTCAGTAATTAATTACATAAGATTGTTATGAAGATATATTTTCTGGCACAACATATACAATATCTCATATTCGGCCGTAACTTTTATTATATGTATACTGTTTCTCGCTTTCGTTTCTAGATTTGAAAACGCAAAACCAAGCTATATTTATTATGAGGTTGGGGTCATTATGCACGTACCTGACTGATTTAATATACTTCAAAAATTAGTTATGGCCAATTTTGTTTATTTTTGAAATTATACTTCCGGGACAAACCGAATCCACGATTTATATGGGTTGTCTTGTCTTTCTATGTTTGACTCATTGAATGGAAGGATGACTAACATGCCTTTGTAATTGCCTTTGTTGACCCAAATAGTCTATTTCCATCGTTGAAACTAATTACAGTAGAATTTCGTTAAATTAATCTGTAATAATTAATAATTTATTAAAATAATATTTTTTTATCAAAGTCTCGATTTGGACTGGTGTGTTGAATTAATAACCCGCTGAACTTATAAGATAATAAAAATTTTAAGTTTCCAATGGGACTTAACTGATAAATAAATAAATAATCTGTGTAATAGTACTAAATTAAGTATGGTGCTTTATTAAAATAAGAATCTAAAATTACATATTTTTTATTCACTTTTATATAACATTGGGCTTGACCTCTAACTTTTAATAGTCCCTTAAAAAGTTTCGGAATAATTTTATTGTATTGTTCTTCTTGATGTTTTACTTTTAGCATCAAAGTATATACATTTACACACATAATATAAAATATATGTTATAATATGCTAAATAGTTAGAAAATAAGTTGAATTGAAAATAAAATCTCTAAATATTTGTTGTTATTGGAAAATAATCTACACAATTATTTTTAAAGTTTAAACTTAAATTTAGTATGTTTAATATATTAATAACTTATTATTTATTGATGAATTAATACTCGCTAGTTTTACTATAGTTATCATATAGTGTTTTCTAATTTTTATTTTTGTGATATTGATCATGGAGGAGTACAATATTTTCTTGTCAATATTCTAGATTAACAAATTTTATTATGGGACAAAAATAAAAAAATGAAAGTGTCTTTTTTAATAAGGCGGTGGGAGTATAAATTTTTTTAATTTGTTTCTTTCTTAATCAATATTCCGTCTTAACAAATTTTAGTATGATGCAAATTTCGCGCATTGGCTTGATGAAACCAAATAGAATCAGGTACCCTTAGATATGTAAGATTGTACACCTAGACGTGTTCAATCAACTATATGGATTGGCATCACCAGGGAGGCAAGGATTACCGAGTCACATTTGAAAAATCTTGATGAGTGGGGAGTGAGTTGCTGATGGATTGATTAACTTTTATATTTCATTGGTTGCCTTTTGGGAGCATTTTTTTTTTCTATATATAGACTATCCACGTAAAAGGATCTAATCCAGAGTGTATGATCTTTCTTTCTTTTTGATGATCAATTAATGTCTTTTATTTTCTAATTAACAAACTCAATAAAGAATTAGCTTAATCAATCTCTTTCAACATGAAAATTGTTGCAAGCATTTGCGACAATCTTCAAAGTCGCGTAGCAAACTCATGGGGGAGAAGCGGAATACAGTAACGGAAACAAATGCCCCAATGGAAATTGGCTCTTGAAACATAGTGGTTCACATTTTAGTTGTTGTTTGATTGTTGCGACCAAAATTCAAAGTCCATAAACTTTTTAAGTTTTAATCCAATCTATAACTCTTGGATAAAAGTGCATTCGTTTACCTTTTTCTCTAACTCGATTGGTTCATCTAAATCTGATTCGTTATATATGAATTTGGCTTAATGTAATATGAATTTGGCTTAATGTATATATGTTTTTAAAATTCTTAAACGGTAGAGTTATAGGAAACTCTTGAAATTAGTCAGGTATCTGTCTTATATATCTGATTTAAAATACTTATGTATCATATAAAATTTGAATTAGATTTTTCGAATCAGACTTTAGAAAAATAAAAAATAAACAATTAAACATGACGGAGTTAGATATCGAATCAATCCAAACAAACAAGATAAGTCTTGAAAGGCTGTAAACCTCCATAGACATGTTTTTTCTTTGGACCATGCTCGTCCTTTTGCACTTCATCTTGTCAATTACACCATCACAATTCTATGAAAATGAGTTGTTTTCCCAGTGTTCAATAGCAGTAGGCGCATATAGTTTGCTTGTTCCACAATAAAAATAATGTTGTAATTAACAAGAAAGTTCATAAATAAGTAAAATTGTAACAATCATCCGAGGAAGGTTTTTTTCTTTTTCTTCCTTTTATTATTTTACAAATTTATATATAAAGTCCACAATTATCATCTTAATAAAAACTTAATATAACCGATTGGTAATTAAAATAATTAAGGTTTTTAAATACAATTAGCTTTAATAAGCAATTACCTTTTCCTTTTTCCCATAACTTCTTTTTTTTGGATGGTTTAAAATATTAGTTGACAACCCAACTAAAAATTGCAAACCATTGAATTTAGATGGAGGATGACATGGTCTAGCTCATGCTACTTTAAAGCTACAAATGGAGTAACATTTAATCATAACCGTCCATAAGGATATAGTGCTTGTTTTTATAAAATTTTGAACCAGACAAAGAGTATTGTGGTGCTGTTGCACTTGCACCACCACCCTAAAAACCGTTGATTCAGATAAAGAAGATGGGAGGAGTATATATTCTCAAAACAAAGATATCCTCTGAAAAGAGTCATGGAGCAGACTACACACCTTTTTTGTGCTCGTGGACAATTTAGATTAGGTTCCTGTGTTGTAGGACCCCTTTGTGATGATCATTTTGAGAATGTTCCTGTTTATTTGATACATCACGAGTTACCAAAGTTCACACGGAGTTTACCTGACAGTGGATTCAGTAGCAGGATTGTTTTGTTTTATAGTAATTTAGAATTTTATATAATAAAAAAAAACGTTAATAAAATAGAGTTGTTGTTTGCTAATATCCACAGTCTTAAATCAGATAAAAAGGGAAACCGGAGACAAAATTATAAACTTAAGACTGTTTGATCTTGCTAAGCTGCCTGCAATGCAGCTCTATAAGTTAAATTTTTTACCTTTTTCTTTCTTTTGAAGCATCAAAAATTTACATGTAAATGGAACGCACAATGTATCGTGAACATCTGAGTTTTATTATTGTTATATTTATGATAGGTGTGATTCAAATATATGATATATCCTTCTTTCAAATGCTATATCATTGGCACAACAGAATCGAATAAAAAAAATGGTAAATATTAATATAAAAAATATTAAGAAATTAAGGAAAATGAAAAATAACTAAATAAGCAAAATAGAGCTGACAATGTTTAGTGATTAAGCTCAGCAAGACTCCTTTCCAAATAAGTGAAACCGAACACATTTAATTGACACATCAATTACACCTCCCAATTCATAGATAAAGACATTAATTCCTTTTTCTCGACCCATAGAAACAGAAATAACTAAAATTGGTCATGAATCATGACATTGACAAAAAACAACTTGGTATGGTTTAGTTAGTACATTAAGATTCCAATATCCAAACTGTGTTTACAGGAACAGTCAGTTAACAATTCATTACTGTTTTTAGCGTTTTATTTTTTCCTTTCTTCCTCATCATACTTTTCTAAGTGACAATCATAAATTAAAATGTCCAGGGTAAGATCTTGTAAGAATGTACCCCAAAAAAACACGCCTTTTAGTTAAAATTAGAAAGTCTCAAAGTTTGTTGAGACTTTCTAATTGCCGTGCAATGTAGGACAGCTCATAACGGTACTCCTAGACAATAAGTTAGGCACCGGATGAACAATTATCTGATTTTATAGCAAATACATGTTCGCGGTACTCTTCATATTCGTGCGTGAAAGGTCATTTTAGAGTATGCAACATGAAGAAGCAATACGACATGCAATGATGAACTCATGCATCTATCAGCCTCATGCTTAAGACAGCAACTAAGAGAAAAAAAATAAAATAAACCATTTTTTATGTTTACGTATGAAAACATGCCTCAATGGCTTAATTAGTTAAACTTTCAAAAGAATAGTTAACAATAATAATTAGATTAGACAAAGGAGCCACAAAAGAGACACGATAATGGACCACTGTGAGTTGCTATGATTAATTCACATGTACCGAAGAAAAAAAGAACGATCCTTTTTCATTTCTTGTATTAAACTGTTATTAATTCAACTTTTACTTAGTTTATATACTTATAGTTAAATGTCATTATCAAACAAAGATGTTTGTTGATGATAGGGAGGGGGATGATAATTATTGACTCATAAAGAAAGAAACTTTAGAAACTCATAAGAGAATTTTAGTCAGAATTGGCTTTTGTATGATGTTTGTAGACACATTTGAACTGACTTTGTTTTCCGTTGATTTTTTTTTATGTTGTCGGTCACCATTTGATAACACATGATTAGAGAATCCACGGTGCTTACCGAATGGTATAAGCTAAATATATCATATCATTTACCATCCACACTAAATAATCACAATGGATGAATGAATGGTGTTTGTGTAGCTCAAACCTAAGCAGAGTACGCTCAGATTTAATATGTACATGACGAAGTTTAAATCTTTGTTCAAATTTAGGTAGAGTTTCAAATTCTGTTGCCAACCGTGTAAATCGTGGAACTTGAAACTTCGCTTCACTTTAGGTATAGTTTACGAGTAGGGGAGAGTAGGGGAGGGTACCAAGTACACCACGAAACTTTTTATTATGAAATCTATAAATTTATCATTTGTATGATTTTTAACCGAAGTTTAAAGCAGACAAGAAATATCATTAGATAATCTCTATTAGAGATTTTTAGGGGATGTTTGGTTACCATTTTCATAATGGATTATGAGCCCATAATCAATTATTCATCTCATAATCCATTATATATAGGTGTTTGTTAAAATTTATAATAACTGATTATTTTAATCATAATTGAAAAAATTCATTATTTTCATAAGTAGAAAAAAGTTGTTTATAAAAATTATCATAATCAATTATTTTTTTTAACAAAATTGAATTAGACTTGTTTACCTTATTTTCTCTAAACTATCAAGAATCAGAAAGAAAATCACCAGGCGTAATGTTGGACGCAAGGTAACGCTAGTCTTCACGGCGGACTGTGGAGCAACTCCTAGGGATCTACAAGACATCATCTAGGAGAATCAAGTGTGTAGGTTCTTGAGAGAATCAAGAGATGTAGGGGCGCAACTGCAGCAGGGTAGCTCAAAGGGTTCATTCTATCTCAACTACATTCCAGACCGATGTCTTATAGTAGGATAGTATTTGTAGCGGTTTAATATAATGTGTGTTCAAACATGACGAAGTCCCCTGAGTTTTTTTTTTTTTTTTGCAGTTTTACTCATTAAATTTTTTTATGGTGTGTGCTTTGCTTTACTTTAATTTCCGCATTATATTGATTTTATCTTTATAATTAAAAGTACGTAAATAATCCTCTTATGATTTAAGGCGTTGTTTGGTAAAAATTATGATTATAGATAATCATAAATTGAAAAATGATTATGCTTAAGTCTTTGGAGAACAAGCTTTTGCAACAAGATACACACGCGTGTGGGGATTAATTTATATATGTAGCTGATATCTCCACTTTATAGTAATCAATCAAGGATGGGTTTCATAAAATGTAAGCAATGAATTTCATGCAACCTAAGTTAATTATCAATTGTTAAATCAAAGGTGTTTCCTAAGATATGGAAGACTATTTCTTTAGAAAGAACTTGAATTGCAACGAGGTTCTTTCCATGGTTTGAAGTTGTAGAACATTGTTTAGCTTAAGTGAGTTGTATGAATAGAATTATTACCAGAAATAACTTCAAACTTTCAAGAAAAAAACTAGACTTTCCAACCAAAAGGAATTAGATAAGAAATAGCAATTAGTAAGTGTTTGGAAAGTTTGTCTTGAATAATCAAAGAAGAATGAATGAGGCCAAAGATACATATTAAGCTTTTAAGTCCATAAAATCACAGTTGATTCTTTGCAACAAAAAGAGAGAAAAAGAACTCATAATATCTTTGTAGGTTCGCGAACTAAAATACAAATAAAGTTACATAAGCATTCAAACTTGTTAAGTTCGCGAACTCACCGTATTAGGTTCACAAACTCAAATCCTCAAAAAGTTACAGGAGTGTCCTAACTTGTTAGGTTCACAAACTTACCATATTAGGTTCAAGAATTAAATGCTCAAAAGTCAGAGGAGAAATATTCTTGTATTAGGTTCACAAACTCACCATATTAAGTTTGCGAACTCAAATGACATTTGAATTTCAGGAGAAGTTTTCTTAATTAGGCTTGCGAACTCTAATGTAAAAAATATCTCAGTGATATTTCTCTTCAATAGATTTACGAACTCACCCTATTAGGTTCGCGAACTCAAGTGACTTATAACCTTATTATTTGAATTTTACAAGTTATAGGTTCACCAAATCAAAGCTTAGGTTCATGAACTCAAGTGATTGAAAATCAATAGTAATAAACTACCAAAACTAAACCTTATAGACTCAAGAATGAATTTCAAGCCCTGAGATTTTCATTAACACTTGTGATTTTCTATAAAGATTAGTTACGAGTTCAAGAGAAGTATATGCTTAGAAGTCAAAACATCACTAGACATAGTAAGAAGCTAATCTGTGATATGATCTTCTTTGATTACTATCATCGATAGAATAAATAAATATAAGAAAATGAGTTCAAAAGGAAATACTAGTGTTCTTTACTTACCTCGATGAAGTTCTTCAAATTGATTTCTTCGTGTGATCTTCAATTATCATTCGTCTTGATTAACGCAAAGAATCTTACAAATCTACTATCTAATCTATTCCAAATCGAATTTGGCTTTTGTAGGCTAATCAAGAAGTAGATTTGGAAACTAAAATATTACAACATACTTGACATTCTAGGGTATTTAAGTTCAATCAAGTATTCTCTTCTAAAATTCCCCCCTTGTCAATTTTAGTGACAGAAATTAAAACAATATAGATTTTTATGAATATGACTTTCAACACAATCTTCATAATGCTTTCTTGATTTCTCGAATCTTCACTGTTTTTCTATATTTCTGCATGTGTTCAGTGAGTACCTGAAACTGAAAAATTCGTATTGCAATAGTTAACTGAAACTCCCCCTTAGAGTTTGCAAGGATGATACAACTTCCGTGCATTATTGTTATCTCAATGAGTAGTTACTTACAACACCATATACCTTTTTCAAATATAAAGTGATACTACTTCAATATTATGATATGAACTCCCTCTTAGTCTTTACATGTCTCTTTTATGCTAGATATGAAATCACCCCCCCCCCCCCTCCCCCCCTCCAGATATTGCTCCGAAAAGGCATATGTCATTAGTAATAGACTACTAAAATTTCTCTCTCTTTTAGTCACAAAGTTGACAAAGGCGATGAAAATTGGGTCCATATATACTAAGCCAATAAGAGAACAAATAATACTAAAGAATCAATCATACCAAAAATAATGATTAGAAAAGTGGTAAAATAGTTGGTTCAATGAGACTTGTGAAGATTAGTTTTATACCTAATTCTGATTTAAACTAGAAAATAAGTAAAAGATTTTAAAAATATTGGGAAGAACTGGGACTCAGGATTCCACCAAAATCACTTATGAATGATTTCTACAATGATTCTTAAACAATTATAGCCCTTTTATTTACTCTGTTTCTTTGCCAAAAGTAAATTTCTAAAACATTAACTGTAAATCGTAAGCATGGCGCATTAAAAGCTCTTAAGTACCAGCATACACCATCAAACAAAATCACAACTAATTAGAAAAAAATCATAAATCAATTTAGCAAAAGTCATAAAGAATAAAAAATAGTTGCCATTCATCCATGAAATATGGCTTCCTCCATTATCTCAGTGATTGGATTTAGCTCATCATGCTCAAAACACTCTCAAAAGATTGATACATGGCTCAAAAGTGCTTGAGAAGAAGAAAAGAGTCAAAAATAATTGAGACAGGGAATTTGAGACGTTTATAATCGTTACAGAAACTGTTTTCCATGTCGGTAAAAGAAAATAAAGGGAGACAGTTATAAAGAACAGTGCTGAAGCACAATAAAAGAATAGGCTTTTAGCAACACAAACTGCGAAGTCTTCTTTTTCTCCGATGAACTGCAACAGCAGAAATTTTCCATCGGAGCTTCCCCCTCTTTTCTCTGTATGGCTCTCTATTTATGGAATTTTAACCCTCCAAACTCGAAAGGGTTACTAAACCATCAATTCTAAACCGATTAAACATCTAAAACACGTGTTAAACCTCTCCAAATCCGAATAGAAATCTCTTCCTTTATTCACGACTGTGGCTTCTTTCTCCATTTTTTCCGACAAGAAAACTATGATTTTGACGTGTTCAATTGTTGCTTCAATTGTTGCTCTAACTTGATAACTCGATAATCTTTTAATCCAAGTAAAGAAATCTCATAAAAATCGGACTTCAAACAAATCAGAAAATTCTCTCACGCGAAGAGAATATTTTCCCTCCATTTTCGTGAATTTAAAATTTAAATAAGGTTTGCCCCTATCCAAAAATGGGGTTCCTTTAGCAAAACTCATGGGTGCACTTATCAATTTTCTCGGGGTGCTTTTATCACTTTTTGAGCCGATTTTTCCACCAATATTTATTTTTTAAAAATACCTACAAACACATAAAATAACACAATAAGTACAAATTCGAGCACTAATAATACAGAGAATTAGAAACAAATTAGACACAAAAATGTGTCCATCAAATACCTCCAAACTTATTATTTGCAAGTTCTCGAGCAAATCTAATCTTCAAAATAAAAATATAACTCACTTTCATATGAATCACGACTACACTTAGCATGTGCAGCTAGCCGTTAAACTCCTATGTGTCCCTAGAAAACGAGTGTTGTCTCGTGAGGGTTTACAAGAGGTATACCCACAAAACCTTTACTCCAAATTTTAGCTACTTGTGAACGATTGAGGGTAGATACTAAACATGCTATTTAGTGGCTATCAAATTCTTCGGCTATGAGAATCATTACCATATATGGATCCAATTGTTGTACACGAATTTGCACTCAGCATGCTAAAATTCATACAAGAATTCAAAACTATACTTAGATAGTCGTTCAACCACGATACTCAGAACATATCAAAGTTCAATCACATGAATAGATTTGGAAGATGGATATAAATATGATGAAGTTTGCATATGTTGACTAAGGTGAACGGTGTTTCCCATATCTGTCTGAAGGTCAGTGTCAGGATGAATCCTAATGGGTTGAGATACGCTCCTACTGGTCTTAATCCATATACTAATATCGACTCAGCTGGTATATACAAGGGTCCCAGCGGTCGATTTATTGAAAATAAAACAATTTATCTTTATATTATTAAATATACTGAAAACATGATTGGATCATTTGAATCCAAGCGCATGCTCCTTATCAGCATCTTATATGATAGTTCTCATGGATCCTCCATTTCACGCTTGCTTAGGCGACAGAGACAGGGAGAACACACACATATTGCTATCAAAGTGTCAATACTCAATTATTATTATTTTGGTCTGAATAATGGTCTAAAAAATACAATACTGGGGCTTGATCTCAAATACTCTACTTCATCCTGGCGGCGATAACAAGGTGATACTAGTACCCCACCAAATCACTTAGAGAACATAAAAATTACAAAAATAAAAACAAAAGGTGATATGGTGACGACTCCGAGATATGGTGACGACTATCATGTTATTTCTAACACCTGAGCTATGTCCTTTTATAAATAGACCATTTAGCTGGGCACACCAATTCCTATAGAAAAAAAGCTAAGTTTCCATCTACCTAGAATGGTTAGTGTTATCCTGAATTGTTTCACAAGTTTCTAAATTTTGGAGCTTTTTTTATTGCACTAAAAGTTTCTCCCTTATCCCCAAACTTAAATCTCCTTGACAAATTTTACCTTTTTTCTAGTACTTGGAGCATCTATTCCTTTATAGCCCGATCCTTGTGTATCACGGTGATGTTTATATGCTCCAAACATTAAGGTTAATTTGTTTTATCTAATATTGAACTTTAAGTTCCATTTTTAGACTCAAATTCTCTTCGTCCAACCTTTTGATCTTTTCAAGAACATTAACTAGATCATCCTTGGATAATTCATCTTGAAATTTGTGATCTCCTTGTTCATTATATAACAAGTTTATCTCAATTTTTTTGTTGATAATCTAGTTCTGCTTGAAGTTTAAATTCTCGATCACGTCTTTCGGAGATTTGCGCTTTGAGATATTGTATTTTTTTAAAAATAATTACTTACACCACTAGAATAAAATTTCTTTTACAAGTCATCAACTTTCACACGGAGTGTATCACAGTAAATCTCTTTATAAAATAAAGATTTTCTAGTTTCCAAGTATTTCCTTTCACATTCCTTGATAAGTTTATTAGCAAATGGATCTTCATGGTATAGTTCTTCGTCAGAGTCATAATCTACATCCAGGTTAGAGTTTCATTCAACATAAACAAACTTGTTTATGCAAGTTCCAAAGACCTGTTGATCAGGCATATCATCAAGAGTAGCACTTATAGATTTTCGTCAAGTGTAATTCTAAAGATTAGGACATTCATTAGACATTTGTTTTAATCCCTTACACTTAAAACATAAGGTATATCTTCATCATTTTTTTCTTGAATATTTTTATTCTTAGGTTATGGGTAGAGTATTCTCCTTCAAAATAAAGGGTTTCACCATATTTGATCAAATTTGGTACCACTATGAATAGGGGAAAGACCCACTTTCCCATCAACTCGTTTAAACAAGTACTCATCCGATCGAAGAAGTGGGTGGTAGTCTAGCCTAGGTGGGTGATATTCAGCTGTCCAACACAAACGAGTGATGTTTCCCCATATGGTTTTTTTTAATATAATATTAAACTCCCAAAACATGGGTCCCATTTATATTAGTTAATATTAAAATAAATAAATCTTACCTGGACGGGTAATTACCAGTCCTGGTGAATTTATTTTCCAAATGGGAGATTATCACTAGTCCAGTGTTTTTTTTTCCTTTCTTATGGTGCAAATCTCACTAATAAAGATAGATCCTCATTCATTTTGAAAGGGATAAAGTGGTAAAACACTTTATCCCATATCCCTTGCTCTTATATGGAATACGATCATGTGGTCTCTTTGATGAAGATAAAAGTTTTTTAGAGAATCATTTAATTATGTTTCTCAAAAGATCTATCAACTCTCTTGTAATCATGGACATAGTGGTATCAAGATCTTCATCTGATTCTTTTTTTTTCGTAATTACTTGACTCATTCCTAACATCACTTTCACCTTTTTCAAGGCTACTGGAGCTTTTTAAAGGTTTTAAAGGAAATGTGTTTATCTCTCTAAGCAAGAAGTTCATGCTCAAAGATCTTCAACATTCCAAAAAATATATTTCTTGTTAGTTTGAGAGACTGTTGGATAGCTCTGCGATGGCATGTTTTTTGGACTCGTATCTTGATAATAGAAACCTATGATTTTATGCACAATATCCTTTCTAGAATAGGTTTTCCTAACAAATGTGAGGCATTCACTATTTCAGAAAATTTATGGTGAAAATCCTCAAAGGTGACATCATCGTACATACGAAGGTCCCTAGTCAGAAGTTATGGTTGAAGCCTAACATCTTTTTCGGAAGAATTGCTTTCCAATACGGTCCCCAAGATGTCCCAAGCTTACTTCAAAGTCTCACATGTAGAAACATGATGTTGGATATCTTGGATTACGGCGTAAATAATTGTGTTAAGCCCATCTGAATTCTGCTTTGATTCATTAATCTTATTATGTCATAGTATTCAAGTTCCTTGAACTTGTGATCGATTTGAGAACCTTATACTGAAACTTTAAGGAGTCTATATCCCTTGACAACCAATATCTAAGTTTTTAAATATCGAGATTGTAAAAAAGAACGCATAATGGTTTTCCACCATGAGTGATATTGCCATCAAATCTCGGTGGTACGTTAATAGAACTTGAGTACTTGTCCATAGGTTGGATCGTTTAAAAACAAAGATGGTTAGGTCTTTTTGGTATTTGCCAACTCCGACACCAATTGAGAAGGGGAGGGTACCAAGTACACCACCAACGTTTTCGTTATGGAACCTATAGAATTATCCCTTACGTGAACTTCAATCAAAGATTAAAGAAGATAAGAAATATCCTTGGATAATCTCAATTATAGATTCTTAAATCACAAGGATTGATTAACATATAAATTGCTTGTACTTTTAATTATAAAGATAAAATCAATATAATATGAAAATTAAAAGTAAAGCAAAGCACACACGAGAAATTTTTTCAACGGGGAAAACTGCAAAGAAGAAAAACCCAGGTGCCTAGTCCAGTTTGAAAACACACAATATTAAGACGCTACAAACCCTAGACTACTATAAATATTTGATTTGGAATGTCGTTGTGACAGAATAAACCTTCCGAGCTACTCTGTTGCATTTGTGCCCCTTCTCGCAAGAACTTACGCACTTGATTCCCTTAACTGATATTCTTTACAACCCAAGTAGTTGTTTCATAATCCTTCGAGAAGACTAGTGCTACCCGCATCCCAACAAAATGTGATGTGTGTCGTAGGTGCAACAAATTAGTGATTTTATTTCCACACAAAGAAGAACAACCCAGGGGCCTAGTCCAGTTTGAAAACACACAATATTAAGACGCTAAAAATCCTAAACTACTATAAGACTTCGATTTGGAATGTCGTTGTGACAGAATAAACCTTCCGAGCTACTCTGCTGCATTTGTGCCCCTTCTCGCAAGAACTTACGTACTTGATTCCCTTAACTGATGTTCTTTACAACCCAAGTAGTTGTTTCATAATCCTTCGTGAAGACTAGTGCTACCCGCATCCCAACAAAATGTGATGTGTGTCGTAGATGCAACAAATTAGTGATCTTATTTCCACACAATGGTTTTACAGGTTGATCCTAGTAGTTATTCTTTTAGCATGAGGTTGACTTTCTAGTGTTATTTCTAAATACGAAAGCTTCACAGAATCCCTCTGCAAGGTCTCATGTTTACTATTTATCTAGGAGTTATTCAACAATTATATATATCCTAACTATTTACTAGCAACAAATCAATCATGAAATTGATTTAGTTGGCCATCTAGAACAATTAATCAATCAACCATAAACATTCTTCATAGAAGAAACAAACAATAATCATGTGAAGAACTCAAAATAAATTCATATATTAAACCAAATCATGTTTAAAACTTATTTTCATCCTCAGTCAAGTATGGATTTAGCTACTCATGGATGTAGAATCACCCATATTGTACATAAGAGTAAAGAAAATTCGTTATTATGATTAAACTGCTCTGAAAACCTATGTCTTGCTCCTTGTGTTGTTATTCTCCTCCAAGACTTACAAAATAGTGTAAAAGGTGTATTCTAAGGGTTATGGAAGTCTTATTATATATTCCTTATGAAACCTAGACGCTATAATCCTAATGGTACCATGTTTCCTTAATTTAGAAATCAAAAACACGTCCAAGAAGTGACCCCCATCGTGTCATAATCGACCGATACAATCATCCTTAAGAACCATTTTAAAGCCTCAAAATCAAGAGTTTTCTGTATAAAAATATGTCCACAATCGATTGATATGATTCCTTACGCATTCCAATTGTGAAACACTCAAGTTCTTCAATTTCTCGAGTTTTTCTGTATAAAATATCGACTACAATCGGCCAACGTAGTCCTCTTTAAGTTTCGATTGTGCAAGGTTCAAAAACGGATTACTCTAAATAAAAATACGTCCAGAATCGGCCAACATAATGCTCCACATTTACCGATTCTGGGAACCTCTTTTTCTCCGACTGTTTTTCTTATAACTTCCTCATACGACCTCGAAATGACCTCATTCTTTTTGTGTTGATTTCTTATTTTCATGATCTTCGGGATGATAGTAATAACTCATATGTTTGAAGGTTCAATTATTTACTTGGTAATCATTCTTGTGTTGTTTGACAATTTTTTACTCATTTTCGTCATATTTCTTCCACTTGTCTCAGCACTAGACACTTGGATACTTGGAGTACTTCACTTATTAGCTATTTTGTACCTATTTTTATTATTCCTAGAATGATTCACCAACTAGATTAAAATAAAATAAAACAAGGGTAATAACAAAATAAAATACAAGAATTCTAGCAAATATTATTATATTTTTGACATTAAAACCATGTAAACTATACACTTATCAAGACGCCTGGTTATTTCATTTTTGATTCTAGATCAAGTATATAAAAATTAATTCCTTGAATTTAGACGAATCCAAATCCAAGACTAGGGTTGATTCTCTTCAAACCTTGCAGAGATACATAATCTTCTAGATCTAGATCTTAATATAAGATGTATTCTTGTAAAAAACTCACAAACAAGATTTTAGTAGATAATAGTTATTCTCAATCGTGTTTGTAGCTTTCTACCAAATGTGGATTGGATTTGCAATTGTTCAGTGGCCTTATATCATAAGAGAAGAACCTTAAAATAAATAAGAATTATATACAACACAAATACACGTACATGTTGCAAAACTATATTTCTTCAAGATAGGTAAACCTGTTTTTTACGAATGTCAAGTGAAGTATTTCAAAGTCGAACGTTAGATCACGAAGATCATAAGGTTTTTGGACGAAAACTTTGCAACAAGATAACATGAGTGTAGGGATTAAGCTTTATGTGTTGTTGATATCTCCAATTTATAGTAACCAATCAAGGATGGGTTACTTAAGATGTAAGTAATGGATGTCTTGCAATCTAAGTTAATTTTCAATTGCTATATAAAAGTCGTTTCTTAAGACATATAAAATTGTTTTTTGGAAATAACTTGACTTGCAATGAGGTTCTTTTCATATTTTGAAGTTGTAGACAATTGTTTAGCTTAAGTGAATTTTATGAAAATAATTACTACCAAAGCTAATTTCAAACTTTCAGTAAAAGAACTAGACTTTCCATCCAAAGTAATTATCTAATAATTATTAATTTATAGGTGCGTAAAAAGTTAGCCTTGAATAATCAAAGAAGAATGAATGCACCCAAAGATATAGAGGTTGGTTTGCTCATTCATCTTTTAAGTCCATAAACTCACGGTTAAGTCTTTGGAACAAAAAAAGAGAAAATAGAACTCATAGATTTTGTAGGTTCGCAAACTCAAGCAATTGATTTCGCGAACTCAAATCCAAATAAATATACAAAAGCACTCAAATTTGTTAGGTTCGCAAATTCACCATGATAAGGTTTGTGAACTCAAATGCTCAAAAAGTTACAGGGCATTCTAACTTGTTAGTTTCCCGAACTCGCTATATTAGGTTTACGGACTTAATGCTCATAAGTCAAAGGAGAAATTTTCTTGTACAAGGTTAATATACTCACCATATTAGCTTCGAGAAATCAAATGATATTTGAAGCTGAGAAGAAGTTTTTTTCATTAGGTTCGCGACCTCACATGTAAAAAAGGTACCAGAAAAATTCTCTTCAATAGCTTCGCGAACTCAAGTGATTTATTAACCTTATTATTTGAGTTTTACAAGTTATATGTTCACAAACTCAAATCTTAGGTTCGTGAACTCAAAGTGATTGATAATCGTTAGTATTAAACTACCACAACAAAATATTACAAAATCAAGAATGAATTCGCAAGCCATTAGATTTTCATTAACACCTGTGCTTTTCTCTCAGGCTTACATCATGTTTTTTTTTTTTGATCTGACTCATCTGGATCTAACTGAAATCACCTTACTCATCTGAATCTGACTCAATGTATTTGATTGTTGAGTCAGATATGACTCATCATACTCAAATATGTGAGTCCGTGGTTTGGTCCAATGAGTCAGGGGTATTTTCATAACTGACTCAAATGGGTCCGAGTCAGGGGTTAAGTCTGACTTAGGTCGCGAGTCAGATCTGATTCAAAATAAAAAACAAACGGTCTCACATCTGACTCGGACCGAATAAGATCCAGATGTCGAGTCAGCAAAAAATAAACATGGTATTATTTTTGAGTTCTAGACAAACAAGTGCTTAGAAGTTGAAACATCACTAGACTTAGCAAGAATCTAATCCGTAATATGATCTTCTCTTATTACGGTCATTTACTAAAGTCCTCGATTTTTACTATGATAGATAAATAGATATAAGGAAACGAGTTCACAACAACAACGAGTACACCACATTAATATTGAAGTTGTAACAAGGTGGGCACCTCAAGTGATCAGACAACAATATTGAAAGATCTTTACTACAAAAGGGGCGTTTGTTTACCAAGTACTTAACAAATTTAACATATATCAATTGAGTTAAGAGGATATGGCAAGGTCGAAGGTTTTCTTCAAGGATCAAAAGCACAATCCATAATTGACCAGGATTGCTGACTTATGTTTTAAGAAATTTGAAATATAAAAAATAAAAAAAAATGTTGTAATCGGCTATACTAATTAGTCTCTAATTTAGTAAGGATATTTTTGATATTTAATAAAATATCTGGATAAAAAATATTAGATTTTTGTGAAAACAATTTCATTTTGTTTTATTATGCAGCTCCACTTATTTCCAGCGGTATCTAATTTTGCGAGCAAAATAAAATGACAGTGTATAAACTAGCTACGTATCCTTTTTTTTTTCTTTTTCTTGCGGACATGACTGTTCACATTTCTGGTAACTGCAATTGGGAAATTTGACACTTTCAAACTCAAGACCATTTCCTAGAGATTTTTAGAAACAGTTGAAATGAAGATTCCATCAACCCTCACAACACAAAGTTGCTCCACTAGTATAGTGACGCATATTTGAAATTGATTATTTTACATAGTCGCTTGGAGTTTGTTACATACCTCTTTGTCAAAAGTATGTGGTTCTAAGTTGATTATTCATTTAGGGAATCACTTAATATAAACTGATGCCTAATAATTTATCATATCGTATTCGCATACAGAAAAAGATCTTTTAGCGTGCTAGCATACGTATTAAGTGTGTCTGATTTAGGGTTATATGATCTCCCCCCTCTTGAGGCCTTATAGTGCCTTTTGACTTTGCTATCTTTATAAAATGTCCCTACTGTGTTGAAAAGATAATACACCTACTGAGTTGAATATTTTATTTTACGTAGGACGTCTTCATAATAGATGGCAAATCTATTCTATTAACCCATCATAGAATGTAAAAATTATATAAAAATCTGGAATGGAAATAACGGGCTCTGAATTTAAACCTTAATAAGTGAGCATTGAGCACACCTATTTTGACCAATGATGACAAATGTGATAAAGCGGCTGATCAGCTAGCTAAGTTTAGTTGTAGGCGCAGCATATTAAATACTCGGTATAAAAAGCCACCTGCCATCATTGAACATCAATTATCTTTAAATTCTGCTAATGTTTTCAGTTAATCGATAATTTTTTATTTCCATAAATTTTTGCTTATTTATAAAATAAATATACCTAACATATATTCGTGTCTCTAACATTCATCTCGGAAGGAACTCTATCATGATTTGATAATTTAGAGCATGATAAATAATAATATAGATTAAATCACGTCTCCATAAAAAAAAACAATCGTATTATCAATCAGGTTGGAGTGAAACAACTTTTCGTGAAAAATTTGTCCAGTGTTATACATGTGAGCATATCTTAGCAATATAAAAGAATACTGTACTAAAAACAACAAATACCTAATCCCCAATCAGAGAAAAAAACAAACAAATATCGTATCTAAGGATAAATGTACACTCAGTATATGGGTCACTGTCAAGTTTTATGTCCAAACGACCTGAATTATGAGGTGATTTCATCTTTGCTTTGAACATATCATCCAAAGAATATATTGAACATATCCCTAAATATTGATATAACATTCAATTCCATGGTGTCACTATAACCAGTAGTCATAGTACAAGTGTGTCCTTCTTTTCTTTTCTTCTATGTCTTTTTACATTTATTAATTTGACTATCACAGGAGTCCTACGTACCTAAAAAATAACTTGTACTTCCCGCGGATATCACAGGATGCATGGGTAATCCATGAGCTCGAGATGCGCATGATTTTGTGTGGACAATTATCCGCATAACTGATAATTTTCTTAAGGGAGAATTGTTGATATGACCCTATTTTATTGCCGACATTTCAAATATGACCTCGTTTTTCTAACTATTACAAACATGACTCCATTATTTTTTTTGTTATAAATATGACCTCATTTTTTGTAAGGAGTGTTTGGATACAACCTCAAATAGTATTTTTTTTTTACTAAATTAAATTAAATTAAGATTTTATATATTTGAATTTAATAGAAAATATCAATTTGATCTATTAAAAATAAACCTATGTCATAATTAATCAAAACTTAATAAGAATTGAATCCCAATAACCAAAATTTCAGTTTATGGAATAAAACATCAACAACAAAAAAAATACCATTTTTTAAGTGGGGTGTGCATGTAAGATAAAATTGAAGAAAACTCATTACATATAATTGATTTATACTTGATAAGGTATAATAAGATCTTAATTTAATTTAGTCAAAAAACTTATTGTTTGAGGTTGTATCCAAACATTCCTTACAAAAAATAAGGTCATATTTATAATAAAAGAAAAAATAGGGTCATAATTGTAATAGTTAAAAAAACAGGGTCATATTTGTAATGTAGATAATAAAATGGGGTTATATAAGCATAATCCCCTTTTCTTAAACACTCAAAACTTCGAATGAAGATGTAACGGTGTACCGCAATTCCAATTATGGAACTTATAGTACTTTTCTATCAATGGTATAAGGGAAACCATTTTTTTTTTTTTTTTTAAAATAACTGATGAAAGGGAACACCAGTACTAGTAGGGTGACACAAATCCAGAGACCCGGTGATCTAGATTATTTTATTTTATATATATTTGTATTACCCCGTTAATAGTGATATTTTCTTTTATAAATTATTAGCTATTTTCACTCAACATTCTAACATTACGTTTGAACATGATTTCAAAAGAGAAGGCAAACAAGCACGAACACAACAATTTTACAAACCTCTTTTAGAGTCAAACTTTCATTTAAAAGAGTACTATGGGTATACATTTCATCCGTGTCAACCAAACTCGACTAAGAACTCGGCATGCTTTTAACTACTGTTTTCCTCATAAACGCATCCAAAATTTGTCCTTGGGTAAGGCTAGAATATTATTGATTGGCAAGGCAGTCAAATGCCATGGTTTTTTTTTTGGGACGAATTGCCTAATTAATGTGCAACTGTAACTTTTATATAGAATATTAGGGTATGACTCGTGGTAGCATTTTAATATGGATAACATGTTATTTTTGTTGAAATTTAATATATATAACAAATTACAATATACCCCAAGGCTGTTACATATCGGATTTCGGTTCGTACCGGTCGAGGGCGATACACTGGTACGCCGGTATATCGGGGAAATTTCGGTTCAAATATCGGTGAAATATCGGTCCATATATTTTATACCTATAATTTTATGAAAAAATATTAGTTCATATTTTATAATTATAAATATATTTTAACACGTTATAAGAAACGTTTTTTCACAAAGTTTAGAAAGAAAAACTAGTAATCATCTAAAATATATAGATCCATAGATTTCATACAAATTTCAAACTGGAAACATAAGAAAAACAAGAACAACTTCAAAGTTTATCGTCTAAAATGCTAATTAAACAAAGATATTACAATTCTAATCGAAATCGTTAGATTAATTATAGATATTATCATATCCATATATAATTCTAAAATATGAGTAAAAATTGAAACCCTAAAACAAGGATTTTTTTTTAAAAAAAAAAAATAATTTTTTTTTTTAAATTTGATTTTTCAAAAATAAAAATAAAAATCGTCCATATCGGCCGTATCGGTCCATATCGGCCGATATTTCGGTCCATATCGGTCGATATTTCGGTCCATATCGGTTGATATTTCGGCCAAATATCGTTGGCCGAAATTTCGGATTTCGTCTTCGTTTCACCCCGAAATCCGAAATTTCGGCGAAATTTCGGCCATTTCGGCCGAAATTAACTACATAGATATACCCTATATATATCGAGTCCCAATGCCAAGTAATCTCTTATCGTTGAATTAATATAATATTAATTTTAAAAAATAAGTAATATATATTCAGTTGGTATTTATCCGTTCAAAATATGATGTATTTCGTTTGGGTACTACATGTAGATTTATATATGCATATGTCTGTTTTTAAATGGTATTAAATGAAAGTATTGTTTTTTATTAGTTGTGCTTTAAACATTGTAGAAGATCAACGTAATATTAAGTGTTTTAATTAACAAATAATAATAGCACGTCCGATTTAAACTCTATATATTTCCAACCAATTAAGATTTGTAAAGGTTGATGACATTTTTTAAATAAAATTCTAGTGTATTATAGTTAATGTGGAAAAAATATAAAATTAGATAGCAATACTTTATTTTTTTATCGGCTGATAAATTATATGTAACTAGGGGTGTCAACTGGTCGGGTTTTTTCTGGATACCACTGGATCCAAAACCAGATCAGCTTTAAAAAGTCAGATCCAGGTCCTAACGATTTCGGGTTTAATGGACCCGTAACCGGCCCGATGAAAAGCTTAAATATCCGTAGGGGGTAGTTATTGGGTCTAAATCAATTATATTTTTTATAATTTTATTTTATCTTTTCCATATTGACTTGAATATGATAAATTTTCATACGAAGCTATTGTACATCCATATAAATGTTCTAGTTATAAATTAAATCTAAGAGAAAAGAAGAAAAAAAATCCAAGCAAAACTAGACGAAACCTTAAAATTTTGAATAAAATTAGCAAAAAAACAACATGTATTCGGGTATCCGACGGATATTACCCGTCAGAACCCGAAAGCTTATCTGTTCCTAAAAGTTCTACCCGACATTTATGGTCCAATTTTAGGACCCGGACTCGGACCTGGGCCCGATTCACCCAGTTCCGGGTAATGGTTACCCATTGACAGCCCTCATGCAACCCTATAATGGTATACAAATATTTTCTATTAATTATTTAAATTTAGAAAATAATATACAATTAATTCATCAGGTTTTGGATTGTTGTTATCATTGTTTATCACCACCTTATCAACTCATTTGATGTTACCTTCTCAACTCATTCGATGTTTCTACCGTAATATTATTTATTTTTTTTGAGAAATTTGTATTATTTTGTTTTAATAATGGTTCTAAAATTACACTTGATGTAACACGCCTCATGGATATTATTATATTATATTATTTATTTATTTATATAAATATTATTCCTTCCGTCCAACAATAGGTGACCTGGTTTAAGTCTGCATAATTCTTAAGGAAAATAGGAGAGAGGAGTATTTTTTTTTACAATTATACCCTTATGGATAATAATTAGTAAAATTTAGAAATAATTTATCTCTCAACTATAAAGTGGATACTCGTAAACTTTATACCATTAAAAATCATTTTAAAACACCTACTTAACGAATATAAACATAGATATCAAATTATACATATTTCATATACTAACAATAATCAATTAAAAGGGTTATCCCCTTGTTTAATAATATAGGTTACCTATTAGTGGGACAAAATTTAAAAATAAATAGGTTATCTATTCTTGGACGGAGGTAGTATTTTTTTGAATTGGAGTGTATATAGATACTTGCAGGTCATATTTTGGATGTCAAGTGATTGCACGACCTGAACTTGATGGTATTCGCTTAGCTTTACCGGCTGCAACCCGAAATTTTACCGTTGACGTGTATGTACTAAAACCACACTAAACATTTTCTAAAGGAAAGCTTCAAGATCTATCGACATTAGAATCATCATTGAAACCCCAGTGAATACAGAACTCTGAGTATTATCTTCATGAGTCTAAAGAAGTTTGTATCTCATTTTTATAGTATCTTGTCGATCTTAGTAGATTAGAGAGCTAATGTCTTCCTTAAATCACCATGTGTATAAGTACAATTCATAATTTATATTTAGTTGAATTATCTATCTTCATCTTCTCTCAATAAGACACTAATTCTGGGGCACAGCTCATATCCAAATTTTGAACTCCACTAAACACAAAAAGATAGTTGCTACCTTTGGAAAAGATTTGTCAATTAGAAAAAACTGTAGAAATTTTTGGGATACAAAATTCTTATTTTAGATTCGAACATTAGTAAAATGCTTAAAAACTATAAAATATTTTTTTAAAGTAGAATAAAAACAATGTAGCCGATAGGCACAGTGAAGGAGGATATCACAATGGAAGAAATGTGTATAATTTGATCGAGAAGGAAAAACACTTCACATCTGCATTGAACTTGCATTTTTCACTTGAAGACATCAAAGAAGATCATCTCCATATTCAAGATTGAGAAGTTGGAGATGTGACTATTTCTGTTGTAATTGTTGCTGCAGAATTTCTCAAGGTAACAACACTTCACATCTGCATTGAACTTGCATTTTTCACTTGAAGACATTCAATGTTAGAGAAATCTTGTTGTGCAGACACTTCCACACCTCCCAAATGTGTCTGAAATCATGTTCCTTAATTAGGCTATGCTTTAAAAGTTAGTCTATCATTTGAATCTATGTTAACCAATTTTAGATTTATGGAATCTTCTTGACGGATTCACCAGTCCTTTGGGTCTTTATAATGTTTGAAATTTGACCTAGTAGACATGATTGTCAAGACCCTTATATTTTATCGAAATTTTATATTTCACCTTTGGATCAGATGCCATCCATTGTCGTAAGAGAACATATAATAATATTTGCTTGAAGGAGTACTGTAGCACCACATGCCTTTATTGTATTGTGATTATCAAGTATAATATGGACTTACGTTCAGCTTCACTAGAGGTCCATATCAAATAGGTTTAGTTTAAAGCCTCCTTTTTGTGTATTTTTAGCTCATATCCGTTTGAGTATTTTACAAATGCGGACTATATGTACTCTCCCCTTTTCAGGGGCGACTGCAATAAAAAGTTTGGACTGGATAAACCTTGCATCAGGACCAACTTCTCCACAGGTTCAAAAATTTGGTATGTGTTAAATTCTGTCATGATTCCTATTTCCGTGTTTATCTGTTTATGAAACACTTCTACTTTATGTATACATAAAGAATGAATAAACTGCTAGGCATAGACTTTCACTTAGAGAAAATCCAATGACTGATTCAAAGAATCGGGAGCAAGCATGGGCACTAAGAACCGTTCTTGGAGCAATATAATTGACAGTTTATTTCACTTGCAGGATGCACCCAATACAATTGAAAGTTTATTGCACTTGCAGGATTCACCCAAAATTTGTATTCCATCTTATTTAGACATGATTATGAGAATATATTCATCCAGCCCCGCTACTCCGAGATTATCTTCACACTGTATTAGTTCATCTCCTTTAATTTTACAGGTTCAATTAAGTATTCAAATGTATGCGGTGAGTTTTATATCTAATGTAGAGAGTATTAATTATGCTTGTAATACATGTTGGAAAGAGAATATTATAAGGATTAGTTGTTGGATTGGATGCAACAGGTGCACGGTTCTGTAACCGTCGGAAATCAGTATTTTTTGTAGTGACAAAAATTGATGCTCATTTTGAGAAGACATTGGAAGTTTCAAACAAAAAGCCAGCTCAAGTTAAGGTGATTCAGTTTCACTTGTAATAGCTTAGTAGTCACTTTATTTTGTTTTTGGAATAAACATTATCGATTTCATTGTGTATGCAATTAATTGAATGTTGTAATACTATTGTTAAGATTGGGGTTGAATGCATCAAGGTTTTTGTAATACAGGAATTTCAAAAATACAAATATACATAATTTTTTAATTTTATTATTTTTTTAAAAAAAAATTCATTACCCATTTTGCAACCATATTAATGTTGCTTAAATTAACTTATTTGTCGCTTTAATTAAATATTAAGCAACTTTATATACGTTGCTTTATAACTTAAGCGACTTTTATAAACGTTGCATAAAATTTATAATATTTTGTCTGTTGCTGAAATTCTGGGAGACCGAAATAATCGTCACAAATCAGTGTTTTTGGTGTTGTGGCATAAAACATAAAACCAAAATAGCTAGTATTGTTGACAGGAAATCTAAAAAGAACCTTGTGAAAGGTGAACAAATAGCCAATATCGGTGACCAAATAATCTACAAATTACCAAGGATATTAAGAATATATTGTCGTCATAAACTACAATCAATCAAAAATTATGTACATACTTATATAATCATTTTTTTTAGAAAATGAAGATATTTACTAAAGTTTTGAGATAAGAAAATAGAAAGATATTTTTAGAACTATATTAATATTTCTCAAAAAAAAAAAGGTATTGAGAGAATAGATTGAGTTGACTTCTATGTTGCCTAAAGCCAATTAAATTACCCCGGCCGTTTTGAAGGCGACCAAAAACCAATTTGGAGCGACTTTTCTAAAGCAATCCCATAGATGTGGTTATGGGGTAAACTAGTGGTATGTAAAAATATTTAAATGCCCTCTCAGTAATCAAACAATTACCATAAAATCTTTCACTAATAAAAGTTTAAAACCCTAAACCTAAACCATTCTCACCTTCTTCTCTACCGATTCTCTCTGATTTCTCTTCTTCTTCTCTTGTTTTCAAACTACCGATTGTGGCATAATCCAATTCATCCTAAACCGATTAATCGTAAACCAATTCATCATATGATCGTAAACCATTTCATCGTCGTTATTACAATCTAAAAATGGCAAGAAAGAAGCAAACAATACGTCAACCTGCTAATACAGAGTGGCCGAATTTTGCTGAAAGAATAAGAAATAGAAAGATTGTTGAAGAACATAACGAAGAACACGAAGATGATGACCTAGAAACGGAGACCGATTCCGACAATCAGCCTCTCCAGAATTTTATAATGGCTCCAATAAGGTAAGGGTTTACCATTATTTGTGTTTATATTCATTCAATCAAATGAATTAGTCACTAGAATATCAAGGGTTTTAGGTTAGATGTCATAATCGGTAGTTTCATGTTTGTATTTAACTACCGATTATGTTATTGTTCTTCGTTGCTCATGAACATCATGCAGAATCGGTAGTTATGTTTAGTCATAAACTACCGATTATATTCCTGGACCAAAATTTAGGCATAATCGGTAGTTTCATATAGGGTGAAACTTCCGATTGTGTAAGTTAATGATTCCTCAAAAACATCGACCATAATCGGTAGTTAGATTTAGACATAAACTACCGATTATAATTCTGGACCCAAATTTACACATAATCGGTAGTTAAGTTTTTACGTAAATACCGATTGTACGTTGTTCATAGACTTTTCTGTTCCATTTTTTATGCACAATTGGTAGATAATGTAGACCCCGAGCTACCGACTATGCACAATCGGTAGTTATGTTATTTTTTTGACTACCGATTATGAACAATCGGTTAGTTTAATGTACTTTATATACGGATTATGCACTGATTAAACAGTGTCTTGTTGGAAATAATTGTTCTTTATTTTGTACCAAAGAATGGAAAGGCGATCTAAGCATTCCAACGATACAATTCTTTCGGGGCCTCGTCGTGAAGGGGGTAAGAAGGTAACTGCTAGTGCAAGAAGACAAAAAAACGCTAACGGAATTGTTATCATCGAAGGAACTCAACCAAATGTTCCAAGAAGTAGAAACAAAGAAGAAGGAGAACCAAGTGATCCACAAGATAGATACTTTGATGAAGGATGACCAAGTGGTAGACAAGAAGAAGGAAATGGTACAAAGAAGCCAGCTAAGAAGAAAGGAGGACACAACGTCCCCGAATCTTTGAAGATGAAGGGTATTCATGAAGGCCAAATCCCTGGCCTCCCAAGAGATGGAGGAGATATATTATTTGTGTACAAAGACTCTTGGGCGAAAGAAATTTACTCTACTGAGGTAATAATTATAAAACACAATTCTTAACATATTATCTTTTTATTCGTAGAAGTGTAAACTGTTATTCTAATTGTTTTTTAATTCGTCGTGTATATTAGGACCATTCTAATACGGTCCGGCTACTCAAACCTACGGCTGCACCAACAAAGATGAACGATTGGCCGTTAGAAGGTGAGTGTGAACGGTTCCAGCAAATTATACTGCACTCGGGGTTATCTACGGCTGCCGAGAATTCAATTTTACATCACGATCGGGTATCGATATCGGCCTTTATGGAGAGGATGTATCCTGAGACCGGTACCTTCCATATACCGTGGGGAGAGATGACGATCACCCTTGATGATGTGGTGCAGATTCTAGATCTCACTGACCATGGTACGACGGTGAAGTTTGATTATGTGAAGCATTTAAGCTGGGAACAACTTTAGTTTTACACTGAAAGGTGCCTTGGTTGGGATCGAGCGACATCCGAGGAAGAGTTCAAACGGTGAGCTCTTTACAAAACCAGACAGTTCAGCATAGTGCAACTGATGAAAATGTTCAAAGGCACCAAGGATAAAGAAAAGATGAACCCAGAGTTTCGCGATGACCAGGTCAATGCTGCAGCCACTGCATATCTTCTCTGTGTTTTGGGATGCGTCATTTTCCCCAATGCTAGTGGAAACCGGGTCGACGCCAACCTTCTACAACTTTTGCATCCCCTCAACAAAGTTTGCGACTATTCGTGGGGCACCGCATGTCATGCGTTCTTGATGGAAGAGATGAGAAAGGCATCCAGGGAACAGACTAGCCAAATTACCGGGAACGTGAGCCTACTACAAGTATTTTGGTAACTTTATTGATGGTTTGATTGTTATTTATTTTTTCCTCTTTTAAGAATCAATTTTCCCATACTTAGTTTTATATGTACACTAGACATGGATCTATGACCACTTCTCATCCCTCGAGTTGGCCAAAGAGAATCCGGCATGGGAGAAAGGAACACCCCAAGGCACCAAATAATCTTTGAGGGCAACTATTCAAGGACTAAGGAGAAGGAGTTGATTTCTTTGAGGATGAAATTAGACTCGATGGCGTCCAAAGATGTATGCTTTGATCCATACAGGGAAGACCGAGCTAGTGGTCATATAGCGCAAAGGTATGAGTTGTCGTTATACTATGGACCCTTGTGGCATCCCACTGGATATGTCATGTAAAATTCCACAAGGGTGATGCGTCAACTCGGTTATGTCTAAGAAAAACCTTGGAGTCATTTCAGGGGCAGGTTCCAGTTGGACGTCGAGAAATCTACTTGTGGTAAGGACTCTATCACAGTAGTTTACTCTGGTAACCCATCCGTTGAACATTGGAACAACAGGATGCAATCTATGATCAACGAGGGGAGACTTGTCACCCGAGGTGATGAAGCAGACCCACGCTATATGGTATGGTACCGACAACATTTTCATCTTCATGTGATCCATGAAGATAAAGGAAAGACCACCAGGGTGCCCGAATATACTTGCATCATCAAAGACAAACCCTCGTGCTATGAAAGGATGGTACGTAATGCTATTTCCTTTTGATTTTAGTATTACGGCTCAATATTTTAGATAATAATCGTTTGATTGTTATTGCCTAAAAACAGAAAAAAAAAAAAAAAAGGTTTGCATTTTTCTCAAAGAATATAGTTGCGTGCATAAATGCGGGAATTCCTTCATCAATTGAGAAGATGATGATAGAGCATAAAGACCTCATTGACAACATTGATAATAAAGCCTATGCTAGACAGTTTGGGGAGAAATCTGCGATTAAGCCTAAGAGGCTAATAGCAAAGCATACTAAAAGATCTCGTGGTTCAACGAGTGTTGCTGAAGCAAATGTCCCTGAGGGTGAAGCCAATGCCGCTGATGCGGAAGATTCTTATCCCCTGGTGCTCGTGCTCCTCGTACCAAAACCAAAAGAGTTAGAAATTAGATTGTGGTTGTTTACTTTATGGATATGTCTCTGGTGTTTAACATTACTGATTTCAAATGTCTAACATTTGAAAGGATTTTATGTTCTTTTTTTGAGTTATCAATTGAATTGCAAGAGATTTATTTTTAATAAGTTATTTTGTTCAAATTTTACATTATAATCGGTAGATAATTGGTTTGAACTACCTACCTATTATGCATTTTCATCAACAATCGGTAGATAACAACCTACCGATTGTGTTAGTGTTATACAATCGGTAGTTTAAATATCTACTGATTACCAATTGTGTTCCTGGACACATTTTACACTATAAAAGGTAGTTTAAGAAAATCTTAAACTACCGATTATATATTTTCAAAATTGTTGGAATTTTAGAAATTTTTACGATTTCCAATTTGGGGCAACCTTCATAAATCTTAAACTACCGATTATGCATTTCCAAAATGTTGAAAAAATTGAAAAATTTTACGATTTCCAATTTGGGGCAACTTTTATAATCGGTAGTTTAAGAAAATCTTAAACTACCGATTAAGCATTTTCAAAATGTTGGAATTTTGAAAAATTTTACGATTTCCAATTTGGGGCAACTTTTGTAATCGGTAGCTTAAGAAAATATTAAACTTCCGATTGTTAATATTCGTTCGAACTTAGTGTACATATTTTCTGTACACTCTTGTTACACCAGGCCTCAACGACTTTTTATTTTTTGAAAAAAAAAAGCCGTTAAAACTCTAATCTATATAAGGAGGGTGACCTATTCTCATTTATGCACCTCCAATACGTTTTAAATCTCCAACATCGAAGAAATAACCGAATAAATTAATGGCTCAACCGTTCACGGTAGAGGAAGATTTATCGTTATGTGGGCGCTATGTGCAATTCTATCCGAAGCGAGGAGAAGAACGTAGGAAAAATGGTGTAATGAGTATGAGTTATTTGGATAGTGTTCACGAACATTTTTGTGTTGACACCGGGAACCCCAATAACCGTAATAAAGCTGATCTTTTTTGTCGATTTCATTCTATAGGCAGAGAAGTTGATTCATTTGTGAATTTAACTTATCTTGTCAATCGATATCGTTTGAGGGGTGAAACTAATGATGAAGTTTTAGTGAGATCTCTCGAGGAATGAGGACAATGGAAACGATCAAATTACCGTTATGAAGTTCATTTCAATATCATTAAGGTGATGGACAGATTCAACCCGTTTAAGGTTCGTCCATGCCGCTAAATCTCAAAGGAATTTTCCAAGACCGTGTAAAATAATAATTAATATAATAAAAGTGTAAAACGTCAGGTTTATAAACAGAAACCAAAACCTAATTCTTCTTCTTCTCTACCTATTCAAGCCTCTTTTTCTTCTCATTTCATTCTCTACCTCTACCTCTACCTATTCACGACTAAAACAACCTCCTTTTCCATTTCTTCTCCTTTACCGATTCTTCTACTCCCTTTACTCTCATACTCCACTAAAAATGGCTCCAAAATCTTTACCTAAACAATCAAAGAAGGGAAAGGAAAATTTGGGGATAAAGGAGTCTAAAATCATTGAAATCAATTCGTCATCCGATTCCGACGATATGACCCTCCGACCAAAAAATGTTCCTACACAATCAAAGAAGGGAAAGGAAAAGTAAGTTACATTCAATTTTTATGTTTTTAGTCATTACTTTTGCTGAAATACATAATTTTATGCCTCAAGTTCAATATTCCGGAAGAACATCATGCACAATCGGTAGGTAATACATAATTTTATCTACCGATTATATAATCGGACATTTATTGAATACACGCCCTACCGATTGTGTGTAATCAGTTGATATTTCATAATTTTAACTACCGATTGTATGTTTTTGATTATTTTTAAAATTGTTATTGTGTAGTTAGTTAATAATCAATGTTTGGGTATGTTTATTAGGTTTATGGATGAAGATGAAGATGAGGAAGGTCTTTCTCCGGCTCGAAAGGCTGAATTTCTCACAAATGATGAATGATCCTGATTGTTGGTGGAACGGTTCTGACAATCCCTTCAAATGGGTTGATGTTTCATCTTCGGATGAAGGATCTGAGGCAAAAATGAATCAAAGGATATAGGTTGATCCGGATTTTGATCCTCGACTCTTTTTCAGGGAGAAAGACTTCTCAGGCATAAACCCATACTACAATAAAACTGGAGAGTACATAGGTCCAGTTCAGGATGATGAAGTTGTTGATGATCCTAAGGGGAAGGAGAAGAAGAAGAAGAAGCGGATTGAAACTAGGATCAACTCGAGAGTAAAAAGGAATGGAAGAATTTCATGAGATCAATGAGATTGATCACTTTAAATTTCTATGATGTGTTTTGTTTCGTTTAATTCAGATGTTTTTATTTTTTTTGAACAATATGTAGTAAGTTTATTTGAACAAGTTTTTCTTCGGATGTTGAAATAGAATTATGAAGTTAGATGTTAAGTAAAATCGGTAGATAACTATGTTTCTAAACTACCGATTATGTACAATCGGTAGTTATTAATTTCCCGTGCTATCGATTAACCACAATCGGTAGTTATTTATGTTCACTTACTACCGATTATGGCAAGAAAAGTCTTGGACAAAAAAACCAGTATAATCGGTAGGTTAATTTGATCTTTAAACTACCGATTATAAAGTTTTAACATTTTAAAGTTTAATTCAATTCTGGTTACAATCGGTAGATATAAATTTCGATTTCTACCGATTGTGAAAGATGAAGAGTTAGAAATTTTGTAAGTTTTGAGAAATTCAATTTGGGGGGACACCTATAATCGGTAGTTATTGTACTTCATTAAACTACCGATTGTACAATCGGTAGGCTTAAAAATCACGAGCCTACATATTGTACAAAACTATAATTCAACTAAATCAATCTAAAACTCTAAATTTCTATTCCAAAACTAAAACTCAAATTCATCATCTAACATTAACTATAACCAAATTAACTAACTAATTAATCAACAATAGCACTAATTAATCAAGGGTAGATTAGTCATTATAGAAAATATATGGATAAGGGATGTATTGATATTACTTAACATTGACCTTATTCTGTTTTATTAGTCGCTCCAAATTGGTTTTTGGTCGCCCTCAAGATGACCACGTAAATTATAGCTTTCACCTTGACGTACTTGAGACTTAGATTTTTTTCTGGTAAAATTTGAACTGTCATAGATATATATCGAAATTATTGTTTGATGATACACATAAGATTAACTACAGGTTTAAGATTTTCACTATTACTACCGCCAACAATAGATCTTATAGGAGGATATTAACAACGCACCACATAAGCAGAGACATATATGATGATGCCAAAATTATAGAAAATATTGATAGAAATGGCAGGAATTCCCAAAATAATCCATTCTCAAAATTGGACGAAGTCTTCTTAAAGAAAATAATGTAAAGCAAATAAGTACATAAAGTATGTATTGCTTAAAAAATTAAACGTAAGATTGAATTATTGTGGTACCTCTCTCAAAATGACTATGCCGGAGGCTGAGGCATGGACAGTACGCTGAACTTCACTGTTTAGGGTAGTAAAAAGGGTTGAACCGTGTCATCTGTAACTTCATAGCGGAAAAGATGCATGAATCATTTTTTTTTATATTATTCCTATCAAAGATAATTACTGGCTACAATATGCAGAGTATGAATTGTTGAAATCTATGTGTCAGAAGACAAAAACAAGTTGTACGCAATGTTATCAGACCTGGGTATAAGTTCTTCGACCTTGTTCTCACACCTGGTGCATCCGTAGTCACCAACTTCACCTATCACTTTAGATGCTCACTTGTTGCACCCTAGATAGAACCACCCAAGGTAGTCAAAACTCTAGTTGCACGGGCTTTGAGAATGGTTCTGTTGAGTGGCTGCATACAGTGGTGGTTAACCAGATGTTTCAGAGCCATATTGGGAAATCATTGCCGGGACGTGCGTTACCAAGATATAGATGAGAATATGAAACCATGGCACCACAATGGATAGGTAAAAATATACTGTTGATTGTGATCCCAATTACATTCGAATAATTCACAAAAAAATAATTTATTATTGGTCATTGTGAGGTCAATGACGGGTTGCTTATTTTGATTGGAAAGTGTTATTTTACGGGCTGTTGTTATTCTACAAGACCTGTTGAATAATAAAAAGAGCATACATGATTGTGTACCTTTCATTTCAAGAACCTCGGGAATTCCAAGGTTGAATAAGACCTTAGTTGCATTTGTGGATGATAAAGAGCAGTCGCCTGATCAAACAAACAGGGATAGGACTAACTAATAGCCATGTTCTAACATCCACACATTTAGATTCAATTTTCTAACTTTATCTAATGTCCAAGATGTAATAAAAGGCGATGACTTGGTAAAATCTTTCTTTGAAATTTGAAACCACAGGGAAAGCAATATATACAAAACTCGCAGTACTCACATTCTTATATGTGTTGTCGCTCAATTTTACTGTAGTTGCATTCTCTCTTGATCAAATATTAATTCTGACACCATATATGGAAATTCATCCACCACGACAAATATACGTAGCTGCAAACACCTTAGCATTGGTTACGATGGAATGGAATCTGTATATTGAGTAAATGGATATTATTTCCTTCTCTTTGCTACATTTTCCTGATCTGCAGTAAATGAAAAGTTACAAATACCAAATTAATCACGAATTGTTTAAAAATAATACTGCAATGATGCAGCTGTAAAGAAGAAAATACATGGAAAATGAGCATCCAAATTTTCCGTCTGCATATAGAAGCTGTGCCCTTTGCATCAGCTGTATGAGCTGTTGGATAATATTCTTCCTGCAACAGATAAACACAAACACAGAGAACTTGAAGATGATTAAGGGAGGGTTAGAATTAAACTGCATACACACTCAAACACAAAGAGGTGAAGTCGCCTGTTCAACAGACTGCCCTTAACTCAATATTTGCCAGGTACACCTTCAGGAAGATGCTGTTATACCCTTTCAGTGACAAACTTGAATTCAGGATAAAATCACCTGATACCAACCCAGCTAGCAAAGCTCGTTGGCCCGTTGTGAACTTAACAGAAGATGAAAGAAAAAGAAAGTAAATTCTAGTGCGTAAATCAAAGCAAGAAGAGGGGAAAAGTCGTCAGGACAGTGGCTGCGACTGGGGTAAATATTTATTTAAAAATAAAGAAACGTTTTCTCATTGATGGGTACACATGTGCACTCGCAGGCACACGCAAGCACGCGCCAGGCACACATCAAGGCTCGCACCAAGGCTCGCACCAAGGCTCGCACCAATGGTCGCACCAAGGGTCGCACCAATGGTCGCACCAAGGGTCGCTCCAATGGTCGCACCATGGGTCGCACCAAGGGTCGCACCAAGGGTCGCGCCAAGGCTCACGCCAAAAACACACGCAAAAGCACACGCAAGCACCGCAAGCTCCGCAAGCCCGCAAGCCCGCGGCCTGCGGTGATTCGGTGCGAAGCACCGCACATGTGTGCATTTGCCCACTAGTCCATTTCCAAAGTCCATATCCAATCCACTAGTTCTTTTCCTTTTATGGAACGTTTGTGGTAATATGCATGAACTTCCTCCTTGGTTTGCCCAATGTGGGATAACCAAAGGTTTCTCATTCACTAAGAAGTGAAAATGGATGGCTATAATTCCACCCAAGTTTGGACTAGTGATCCTAGCACCCATCAAGTTAATTATAGTAACAAAAATTAATTTAAGTAAGAAACTATTAATTTTAGTAATAACCATTTTTATTTCCCAACAATCCCCCACATGAATGACGAAACCGAAAAATCGGAAAATCGAAAAAAACGAGAAATACCTCTTAAGCAATAGGTGACCATTTGGAATTGAACCTTTGCTTAGTGAGAAGCACCGGAACTACTTGATGGTCAGTGAACGTGATGTCTTGAACTGCCATCGTTTAGTGTAATTCTTCAATAACTCCTTACGCGAGATATCTCTTAAAATGCTGTTAAGTTCACGCCTTGTGTCCGTTTTGGCCCTGGACGTATCCCGTTTCTCAGAATGCTCTAGAGAATCAGCTCAGTTCTCATAGGAAGCGACCCACTTCCTCATTCAGATAGGTGAGTTCTATCAAGAGTGTTAACTGCTACACCCCATTTCAATCTTAAATTGAAACTATATAACTCATTAAGACTTTACTCTAAGTCATCCTCACTTGCAGTCACACTATCACGTCTACACCATAGGGAAGGGACAGAGAAAATAATTCTCTGATAGTGTTTAATTTTTACCCGCCATAAATTAGTTGTCTCATTCAAAACCTTGATCTTGGGATCTCCAGTCAGCAAGGTTGAGTATCCTTCATGGCAAGTTTTAATTGATGAGCTTAAGAAAGCCATCCCCCTCGATGCATTACTAACTACCTCCTTGGACAAGCCTTTCGTCAAAGGGTCCGCGATATTCTCCTTAGACCTCACAAAGTCAACAGAAATAACGCCAGTTGAGATTAGTTGTTTTAGAGAATTGTGTCTTCTCCTTATATGAATAGATTTTCCATTATAGTTGCTGTTTTTAGCATTAACTATTGCAGCTTGATTATCACAATGTATAGATACAGCTGGCACAGGCCTATGCCAGAGAGGAATGTCTTCTAAAAAGCATCTTAGCCAAGCGGCTTCCTCTCCTGCTTTATCTAACGCTATAAACTCGGATTCCATTGTGGATCGAGCGATACAGGTCTGTTTGGAACTCTTCCAAGACACTGCTCCACATCCTAGAGTGAAAACGTATCCACTCGTAGACTTAGACTCCTCTGAGTCTGCTATCCCGTTTGCATCACAGTATCCTTCCAGAACAGCAGGGTATCTCTCATAACTTAACCGAAAGTTTCAAGTGTATTTAAGATACCTCAGCACTCTGAAAAGTGCATCCCAATGCTCTTGTCCTGGATTACAGGTATACCTACTTAGTCTACTCACTGCATAGGCAATGTCTGGTCTCGTGCAGTTCATTAAGTACATCAGACTTCCTATGACACGTGAATATTCAAGTTGCGAGACTCCATTGCCTTTGTTTTTCTTGAGTCTACAGGAAGGGCCAAAAGGAGTACTTGCAGGTTTAATATCAAACTGGTTAAATTTCTTCAGAACTGACTCAACATAATGAGATTGACTGAGACTGAATCCATTAGACTCCTTTCTAATTTTCATCCCTAGGATTACATCAGCAGGACCTAAGTCTTTCATATCAAAGTTCTCATTCAACATGTTCTTAGTGGAATTAATGATTTCTAAGGTTGTACCTAGTATAAGCATATCATCAACATACAGGCATACCATCACACAAGCATCATTGACAGATTTAGTGTAAACACATTTGTCAGCTTCATTTATTTTAAAACCACTAGAGAACATTACATGATCAAATTTTTCATGCCATTGTTTAGGTGCTTGTTTCAAGCCATATAAAGACTTTTTAAGTCTACACACCTTCTTTTCATAACCCTTCACCACAAATCCCTCGAGTTGATCCATATAAATTTCTTCATCTAGTTCACCATTTAGAAACGCAGTTTTTACATCCATTTGATGTATCTCTAGGTTATGGATTGCAGCAATTGCAATTAGCAACCTAATTCAAGTTATTCTAGTGACAGGTGAATAAGTGTCAAAGAAATCTACACCTTCTATTTGTTTATAGCCTTTAGCTACAAGTCTAGCTTTATATTTTTCCACGGTTCCATCAAACTTACGTTTTCTCTTAAAGATCCATTTACAACCTATGGTTTTTCTCCCTGGAGGTAAATATACTATTTCCCAGGTTTTATTCTGAATAATAGAATCCATCTCACTAATAGTGGATTCTTTCCACCATGGAGCTTCAGACGAAGTCATGGCCTCTTTATAGGTTTGTGGATCAGTTTCAACTAAACAGGTAATGAAGTCTGGCCCAAAAGATTTTTCTAATCTAGGTCTTTTACTTCTTCTTGGCTCATAAACAGGTTCATCTTCTTCTACCGGTAATGAATGGCTAGAAGAAGGGACATCTAGAGGATCTACACGTATCACGCGAGATTCAGTTTTCATTGGAAAAATATTTTCAAAAAACGAAGCATCTCTAGATTCCAAAATGGTGTTCACACCAATTTCCGAGTTATCGGAACTCACGACCATAAATCTATAGGCAGTGGTGTGCTCGGGATATCCTAGAAAGACACAATCAACGGTTTTAGGTCATATTTTAGTCCTCTTAGGTGGAGGAATAGAGACCTTGGCTAAACACCCCCACACTTTGAGGTATCCATAAGAGGGTTGTTTGCCTTTCCATAATTCATACGGTGATTTTTCTGTTCATTTAAGGGGCACTCTGTTCAGGATATAGCAAGCTGAGAGGACGGCCTCCCCCCACAAGTTCGCCGGTAGTCCTGAACTGATTAACATGGCATTCATCATCTCCTTAAGGGTTCGGTTTTTCCGTTCAGCCACACCATTAGATTGTGGTGAATAAGGAGGAGTTACCTCATGAATAATGCCATGTTGCGCACAAAATTCTCCTATTGGAATTACGTATTCACCCCCACGATCAGACCTAACAGTTTTAATGGTGGTACTCATCTGGTTTTCTACTTCTAATTTATATAAATTTAAATGCCTCAAGAGCATCATCTTTTCCTTTAAGCAAGTAGATATGACAGTATCTAGTACAGTCATCTATGAAGGTAACAAACCATTTTTTTCCACCTCTGGTTTGGATTGATTTCATATCAACTAAGTCAGAGTGAATTAACTCTAAGGGATTAGAAACTCTGTGGATATTTTTCTGAAAAAGCTTCTTCGCATATTTTGATTCTACACAGACTTCACATTTATGTTCATATTCCAAATTTAATTTTGGAATGCAGCCAGATTTTGCCAATTTGTTCATTGAATTATAATTTACATGACCAAGTCTACCATGCCAGATATTCAATGAGACAACAACATAAGAAGAATCAACTTTATTAATTTCAGTAGAGATTACAGATAATTTGTAAAGGCCCTCAGCCTTATAGCCCTTTCCCACAAAGTCCCTACCCTTAGTGATAATCACTTTTCCGGACTCAAAAACAATTTTAAAACCCTTGTCATCTAGCACACCACTTGAAACGAGATTCTTGCAGATGTCTGGTACATGTAACACTTCATTCAATGTGAGGATTTTCCCAGAAGAAAGCTTCAGCGAAACCTTTCCTTTTCCTGCAACTTGTGTTACAGAAGAATTACCCATATAGAGTTTTTCTCCCTCTCCTATTGTCTGGTAGGAGGTGAACATATCCTTGCTTCCGCAGACATGTTTGGTAGCTCGAGAGTCTACCCACCAGTCCCTCACATTGGTAACTAAATTCACCTTAGACACCGTGCCAGAAAATTCATTTTTACTACTTTCAGCTAGGTTTACATTTTGTTTCTTAAAATTCGCATCTTTGCGTTTTCTACAATGCATTGCCATATGGCCAGACACACCACATACATAACAAGCTCCCTTAATCTTACCAATAGCATACTTTGGTTTTTGAAATTTACCTTTTCCTTGAGGGCCAGGCTTGCGCTTGTTGTGGTCCAGACTGAGTGAAGCAAACTTGTGTTCGATCACATGAGCTTTGTTTGACATGTCTCTTGCAGAAGAGACATTCTTGTCCTTTGAGCACAGCAACTCTTCAACTTGTATTTTCTTGCCCAGTTATATCATAGTAATCTCACCAGTTTCATGCCTTAGTCTTCTCTTGTATTCGGCCCATGAACTTGGTAACTTTTCAATCACAGCAGATACTTGAAAGTTTTCAGAGATAGTCATACCTTCATCAATGATTTCATTAATAATTTTCTGCAACTCCAGAAACTGGTCAACCACAGATTTTTCATTCAGCATCTTGTATTGTAAAAATCGTGCAACCAGAAACTTTTTACTTCCTGCAGTTTCTGCTTCATATTTTTCTTGCAGTGCAGACCATAAATTGTGAGCAGAAAAATCATCTTTAGCATTGTAAAAATCATACAAAGAGTCTTCAAGGCAATTTAAAATGTGATTTTTTGCTAAATAATTATTTCTCGTCCAGGTCTCTTTTTCCTTGGATGATTCAGGAGTATCCAGAGCTTTGTTATATGGTTTCAACACTATTTCATCAAGCATGTGGAAACTCAGGAAAAAGAGCATCTTCGACTGCCACCTCTTAAAATCCTTACCAGAAAACTTCTGAGGTCTCTCAACATCAGTCTTCGCTATTGTTACAGAAGATGTTTTGAGTTAAGAATGTTGGATAATAATCTTCCTGTAACAGACACAGAGAACTTGAAGATGATTAAGGGAGGGTTAGAATTAAACTGCATACACACTCAAACACAAAGAGGTGAAGTCGCCTGTTCAACAGACTGCCCTTAACTCAATATTTGCCAGGTACACCTTCAGGAAGATGCTGCTATACCCTTTCAGTGACAAACTTGAATTCAGGATAAAATCACCTGATACCAACCCAGCTAGCAAAGCTCGTTGGCCCGTTGTGAACTTAACAGAAGATGAAAGAAAAAGAAAGTAAATTCTAGTGCGCAAATCAAAGCAAGAAGAGGGGAAAAGTCGTCAGGACAGTGGCTGCGACTGGGGTAAACGAAAACCTTAGCAATGTTGTTCTTTTATAGGGGAAGTAATCTTTTGAGTTTTAAAACGGTGAACAATTTAATTTGAAATATTAAATCCCCATTAAAACAAAACGTTAAGATTCTTTAATTAAAAAAATATTTATGATTTTATTTTTCATTTAATTCAAAACGGTAAAATATTTATTTAAAAATAAAGAAACGTTTTCTCATTGATGGGTACACGTGTGCACACGCAAGCACGCGCCAGGCACACGTCAAGCTCACACCAATGGTCACACCAAGGCTCACACCAATGGTCGCACCAAGGGTTGCACCAAGGGTCGCACCAAGGGTCGCACCAATGGTCGCACCAAGGGTCGCTCCAATGGTCGCACCAATGGTCGCACCATGGGTCGCACCAAGGGTCGCACCAAGGGTCGCACCAAGGGTCGCTCCAAGGGTCGCTCCAAGGGTCGCTCCAATGGTCGCACCATGGGTCGCACCAAGGGTCGCACCAAGTGTCGCGCCAAGGCTCACGCCAAAAATACACGCAAAAGCACACGCAAGCTCCGCAAGCCCGCGGCTGCGGTGCTTCGGTGCGAAGCACCGCACATGTATGCATTTGCCCACTAGTCCATTTCCAAAGTCCATATCCAATCCACTAGTTCTTTTCCTTTTATAGAACGTTTGTGGTAATATGCATGAACTTCCTCCTTGGTTTGCCCAATGTGGGATAACCAAAGGTTTCTCATTCACTAAGAAGTGAAAATGGATGGCTATAATTCCACCCAAGTTTGGACTAGTGATCCTAGCACCCATCAAGCTAATTATAGTAACAAAATTTAATTTAAGTAAGAAACTATTAATTTTAGTAATAACCATTTTTATTTCCCAACATGAGCTAAGACCTTCCACTGCAGATTTCACCTTATTAGGTAGCTTGGAACTCTAAAATCTTTGAAGGAGCCTCCTAGAGAATGAATTAGTTCTACAGATTTCCCATAATTGTACTTTTAAACATTTCACCTAGTTTACCCTCCCTACGTCCCTCATAGATACACACACACTCACAGTTGTGCACATGTGTATTATCCTAGTGCTAAATCCTACATCGCTTCTCATGTATCCTCAGGAATAAGTTCATCATATAAACAATGGTCATCCTTCAGAGAAGTTGTTCTTGCAATAGAAAAAGCCACCAAGACAATGCAATTAAAGATAGGTGCGATATAATATTTTGATTATTGTTCTTTAATTAATATCTATATAGTAATTAATATTCATGACTTAACATAACAAATTAAATCTATTACAATGTTCTTAAGATGATCATCACCAATATCCTAAAAGTTAGATCCTTGTCTTTAAGTGTGCTATGCAGCTAGCGTAATTAAGTTTGAGAAGTTCCACCTCGCTTCTAAAATGAGATCTTTGTCTTTAAGTGTGCTATGTAAGCTAGTTGCTCTAGGCTTGTGGAGTGGTTATGTTGGTGTCATTGGAAACATGAGCACATGTATTCAAAATAGCTATAACTGAATGATTATTAAAAACACAGGACTCTGCTAAGTGGTAACACAATGTATAGAGTCTGACACCTGCCCGGTGCTGGAAGGTTGGAAGGAGAAGTGTGATTAGATTTGAATGGAAGCCCCAGTAAACGGCGGCAGTAACTCTAACTGTCCTAAGGTAGTAAAATTCCTTGTCGCATAAGTAGCGACCTGCACGAATGGTGTATATACAATTGAAGCTTATGTAGAATTGAAGTATGATGATTACTTGACAATTGCAAAAATCTGTATGCCAAATAGGTTGTTGTCAGTATAAAGATTGCACTGCACTGCACTGCTTATAATGAATATATTCAACCACACTTTGTATTGATAGGGTTTGTGTTTATATACACAAGTAAGGAATTAATTTAGGAAACATATATATTTGATGTACTAGAATTGTGGCTATAGAATCTGTCACAATTGTGGGATTGATAACAAGATATCCTCCCTTGATTATAGGCTAGATATGCTCTTCCTTGGATGAGTGGAAGCTGTTTTTTTCCTTTATACGCCCCTGCAAGATTGGTGTTCCATTGGTAAGACCAATCTTGTTCCTTAGCACGGTTGTTCGTTGCTTCGGCAGTGGCTTGGTCAGAAGGTCAGCTAGCTGATCTTGAGTGTGAACGTATCTGACTTGAAGACTTCCTTTTTGGACTAAATCATGCACAAAATGCAGATCAATTTGAATGTGTTTCATGCGTGAATGATGGACAAGATTGATACTTAAGTGTGTGGCTCCAATATTGTCACATAACAGTTGAGGAGAGTCTGTAAGTTCAAAGCCAAGCTCTTTAAACATTGTTGACAGCCACATTGTCTCAGAAGCTGCATTAGCTAGTACTCTGTATTCGGCTTATGTGGATGATCTTGCAAATGCTCGTTGTTTCTTGGAGCTCCAGGAAATTGGATTTGAACCCAAGAAACTGATGTAGGCAGAGGTTGATGTTCGATCATCTATATTTCCAGCCCAATCAACATCTGTATATGTACGGAGTGTAGAGGTTCCACCTTTGTTAATCTGAATACCATAAAAGATAGTTTGTTTTAAGTAACGAAGTAACCTCTTGCTTGCTGACCAGTGATTTGTAGTTGGTTTGTGCATGAATTGGACAGCTTGTTCACAACAAAGGAAATGTCTATATGTGTCAGGGTCAGATATTTGAGGCTGCCAATTAGTCGACGAAACTCTGAGCAGTCCACAGCAGCTGTGCCATCAATCAGTTGCAGAGATTGTGTTGTGGAGAGAGGTGTTGAGACATCTTTTGCATCACTCATACTTGTAGTCTCCAAAAGCTCTCTAATGTATTTGTGTTGAGATAGGAATATCCCTGTCTTGGTAGGTAGAACTTCAATTCCTAAGAAAAAAATGAAGAGAACCCATATCTTTGAGGGAGAACATGTCACCCAACTGTTTGATAGTAGAAGTCACAAAATATGAGTTGTTGCCTGTGATTATAAGGTCATCAACATACACCAGCAGGTAGCAATAAGTAGTGTCTTGGATGTAGATAAAAAGTGAGTAGTCTGCCTTGGAGTTTCGAAAACCCAATTGAAGAATTGTATTTTTGTGTGCAGTGTAACAGGATCGTGGAGCTTGTTTTAGCCCATAGATGGCCTTGTTTAGTATGCACACATGATATGGTCTTGACAGATCTTTGAAGCCAGGAGGTTGTGCCATAAAGACAGGTTCAGTTAAAGCACAATTCAAAAAGGCATTGTTGACATCCATCTGCGGAAAATCTATCCATTCATTACTGCAATGGACAATACAGTTCTAATTGTAACTGGTTTAACCACAGCACTGAATGTCTTTGTGTAATCAATACCAGGACGTTGGTTGTAGCCTTTTTCCACAAGTCTGGCTTTGAACTTATCAATTGAACCATCAACTTTCCTTTTTACCCAAAAAATCCACCTGCACCCCACTGGTTTACAGTCACCTGTAGGTAAAACAAGCTCCCAAGTTCCATGTTTCATCACCGCAGTGAGTTCTGCAGACATGGCCTCACGCTAGTGAGGTTGAGTTATGGCTTGACTCACACTTGTTGGTTCAACGGTTTGAGGTAGAGGATGTTTAGAAATTGTATGGATTTGTTTGGGGTTTAAAGATTTGATTCATTGATCTTGTGGTCATAGTGTGGGTGCGTTGAGGATTAGCCATGTCTTGGTGTGTACCTTGATCTGGAAAGGCATTTGTTGTGCAGAATGTTGTGTCAGGTGCAGCAGACATAGATGATGCTGAGGAGGACTCATTCCAGGTTGCACCTGGAGAGTTAGGCTGATGGGCAGGGTGGGAGTCTGCAGCTTGTAGAGAGTCAGAACTTAAAGAGTCATGGAGTGCAGAATTACCTGGGGAGGATGCAGCAACAGCAGGTAGCCTTTCTGGAGACGGCAAGGGTGATGGTGCATTCAGAACCTGTGTGGATGGCATTGTAGACTGCCTACAAAAATGTATAGGGAGGAACTGATGAGTGTCTGGGAGATGTCTAGGAAACTCACAGGGAACATGTGAGGGTTGGATGAAGAAGGATCTATTTTCATCAAATAACACATGTCGAGAGATAAAGATTTTTTTTGTTTGGGGTTCGAAACATTTGTAGCCATTTTGAGTTGGTGAATAGCCGAGAAAAATGCAGGCTTTGGATTTGGGCTGCATTTTGTTTGGATTGTAGGCCTTGGTAAGAGGGTAAACCCAAATTTCTTTAGTTTACAATAGTTTGGTGATTGACCAAAGAGAGCTTCAAAGGGAGATTTGTTGTGTAGAATAGGTGTTGGTTGTCGATTTATGAGATAGGAGGCTGTTTGAAAAGCATGTGGCCAATATGCAAAATCCAGATTTGCATCATGGAGAAGTGTGAGACCTGTTTCAACTAGATGCCAGTAACGCCGTTCAGAGACACCATTATGTTGTGGTGTATGAGGAACTGTAGTGAAATGAATTATGCCATAAGATAGGAGATATGATTTTAAAGCGAGAATCTCACCTCCATTGCCAGAGTATAGTGTTTTATGGGTTTTTGAAAGCGATTTTCAACAATTTTTTTGAACTGCGGAAAAATTGTGAAGACGCCAAATTTAGTGGTCATGGGATAGAACCATATATATTTTGTATAATGGTCAACAAAAATAAGGTAATATCATGAACCCTCAATCCTAGTGTAACTAGCGGGTCCCCACACATCCGTGTAAATAAGTTCAAGAGGCTCATGGCTTTGAAGACTTGTGACAAGAAAAAGTTGTTGATGTGCTTTATTAATAGAGCAAGAATGACATAATGAAGACAAATTTTTCTGGGAAGAAATAAGAAGTGAAAAATGCTTAATAAGATGATTGACAATTTTAAGAGAATGATGTCCAAGACGCTTGTGCCATCCATCAATTGAAGTTCTTTCATGCACATTAGAAACCTTTGGTACTGACTTTCGTGATTCCGAGAAGGTGTAGATGCCATTGTTATATGCCACTTTTAGTAAGATCGCCCCCGTGATCTTGTCCTTCACAAATAAATGAAGAGGATGAAATTCAACAAAAACATTATTTTTCTTAGTGAGATGATGCACAAAGATTAAATTTTTGCAAAGATTTGGGACATAGAGAGTGTCATGTAGTATAAATGTCATATGTGGAGTGTTTAAAGCCAAAGAGCCAATGCGTGTGACAGCCAAACTTGAACCATCATCGAGAACCACTTCGTCAGCTCCATCATATTCGGAGTGCATTGATAGATTGGAGAGATCACCCGTGATGTTGTGAGAGGCAGCTGAATCAAGTAGCCAGCTTTTGTCTTTTGTTGTAGAAGTAGTGGCACAGCTGATGGAGGCATTCTGGGGATGAAATTGGGGGCAGTCCTTGGCAGTGTGACCCAGCTGATCACAGATTTGGCATTTGGTCTGGTAGCGCCTATCGGAAGTATTGGGCTTGCCAGAGCTTGGAGCGAAGCGACGTCCATCACGTTGGGCTCCATTTGGGCCTGCTGGATTAAGGCTTTGAGATCGTCTGGAGTAATCAGGATGTCTGTGGAAGCGCTGATAGCTTACTTCAGTTGGTGATGGCCTTGTTTTGGTGAAGTTGGCAGACGCAACTAAGTTGTGTGTTGCAGTTTCCATGCGCCTCAGGTAAGTTTCATGACCAACCAATAAATCATGTAGTTCTTCAAATGTCAGAGATGACTCTCGGGCACGAATTGGTGTTGCAATCTCCCTGAATTCTGAACCTAGGTCATTCAACACATAGAGGGTTAGATCATCGTCTGAAATGGAGTAATCTATAATAGCTAGTTCATCAACTAGATTCTTCACATCATGAAGGTACTCTGAGATGGTCCTGTTTCCACCCTGAATTAAGGTAAGTTCTTCCTTAAACTGCATTGCACGAGTTCTAGATCGGCTAGCATAAAGATGACTAAGCTTTTTCCAAGCCTCATGGGAAGATTTTGTTGTAGCTATGAGTGGTGTAGTTGAGGGAGAATTTGAGGCTAGAATGGCACTCAGAATGATTTTTTCCTGTCGAACCCAGTGGGTTTTGCGTAGTTATTCAGTAGGAGTACCATCTGAAGAGGGACACTGGAAGATTCCTTCAACATAATCAAGAAGGTCATAGCCAATAAGCAGCGCCTCAAACTGAGCACACCATTGAGGGAATGTGGAGGGGGTTAGCTTTTCATTGATTGGGCAGTGATGTTAAGAGCAATTAGGGGTTTGTCAGATGTAGAGGGAGGTTGGGTGTTGATGGTGAAGTTGGGAGTTTGATCAGAAGATGCGAAAGACATGCTTGCAAGGATCAGTTGCTCGTTGGAGGCTGCCGCTCTGATCCCATATAAAGATTGCACTGCACTGCTTAGAATCAATATATTCAACCACACTTTGTATTGATAGGGTTTGTGTTTATATATACAAGTAAGGAACTAATTTAGGAAACATATATATTTGATGTGCTTGAATTGTGGCTATAGAATCTGCCACAATTGTGGGTTTGATAACAAGATATCCTCCCTTGATTATAGTCTACATATGCTCTTTCTTGGATGGAGGGAAAGCTGCATATGATTCCCTTATAGTCAGTGCCCTGGATGGAGCTTTAGCATTTTATCCACTGCCAAAACCACCATACCTGAAAAAATAATTATTGGCAATTTAAATCTGTAATTTGTGATCCAAATTACATAGAGAAGCAATAGTGTAGTTATTCAGTTTGGGTGTTTAGAGGAAGAGATCAATACCTCGCGAATGAAGAGACAAATAAAAGTATTGATAAATCTTCACCAAAATAGCAGTACTTATAAGAATTAATTAAATAGGTTTTAACTGGGAGCACCTTTATAATAGTCTTCGTATAGTCATTGCATAATATGCTCGTGTTTTTGTACTTGAACCTAATACCCAAAGTCAGTTTCGAACTTTCAAATTCCTTAAGTGGATGAGCCCGCAACCAAGTTCATTTTGAGCCTGCCCGATACAACATCGATTTTAGATGGAACTTCAACATTTTATATTAAGAAATTAGACTTACTGCTATTTATCCATTACTTTTAAAGTATACTTAGTGGTTAAGTACTTATGTTTGTTCACTAATTTATTATCTTACATACTCACCTATCTTTCATACTAATAACAATTCTGATACCATTTCTTTTAAACCAAAATGAATCTTTTTAGGCTTTTTCAATAAAATAAGAATCCTAGTTGTCATTGCATGCGTTGCATGGTTCGTAGTTAGTGAATTTTGTGAAGGGCCTTATGTAAAAAATCAGAAAGATTAGGTCTCCATGAGTTGCTCCATTGGTCAATAACCAAATCTTTAAATGGTTAAACTACGATCAAGTCTAGAGAAGTGATTTCTTCTCAACAACAACTAATTGAATATGAAACCTTCAATGGCAATTTTTTTACTTAGTAAACACTACATAAAATCAGATGACGTGACCTAAACACTTTCTCCAAAAGATATAAAATGTGTGTTTCTCAAGACAATTTGAATCCACAAATATATGATTTTTATCATCACCTAATAGAAAAGGCATATATAGCCTTATTCTTTTCTCTGGATGCAACTGCACCTAATTAAAAACCAAGACTTTAAAAATCCTTCTACCTAATATATATCAGTATCGTCGAAATAGCATGATCAGTCATCAAGCGATTAATCAATAAAAGAGAAGGAAAGCAATTACTGCACAATATAAACCTCCTAAAGCTTTCTTTAAGTATTTTCCAACCCAACGATATCCTACCATTTCCACAACTTTAAAAATACATATCAACCATCTCTCACAATTATACTATTACTATCTCCAAGCAACAAACATTATATATATTGCAGAACGGGAAGGAATAAATCAAGAAAGCTTACAATGAAGGAAATACAACTTCACGTAGAAGTTGTTAGAAAAAATGTTCATTCATAATCTCATCTGCATCAATAATTTAAGCCGATAATTCATTCAAGATCAATTTTAATATCCCTACAATAAATCAGATTCATGAAAGTCCACCTACATTTAGCAATGTTTTCTTTTCAGCATACCTCCAAGCTTTTTGACCCCTCTTCTTTCGTTGTGGCCTCTATCGGTTGATATATATTATTAATAGGGATTTTATCAAAGTTAGTATTAGTGTTATTCAGAGAGTTAATTAGGGAAAAACTTGTTTTGTTTTTAAAATAAGTAGAAGAAGAATTGAAGAAAAAACTTGGTCATTTATTAAAATGCATCATACAAGTGAGAAAGCCGAATCTTCATCTCGTAAAGCTCTGAAAATACACATCAACTACAATGGAGATCCGAATATAGCTGATTATTTGGATTATGAGAATGATTTTACCCAAACTCAAAATCAACTTCAAGTTCAAGATAATGATTTTTATTAGTCAGTTCCTGAAGATGAATATATGGATGAGGAACCTTATGCTAATAATACTCTGGTATATTTATAAAAGGATAACCGAACCCCTACCATATGAACATTTTGGCTAGTTCATAATACACTACTTGTAAGACAAACTTGTCATTTGTAAATTTCACGCCAATAAACAAGTTGCGGGTTTAAAAAATATTTGGTGTTATTTAGCCAGCCGAACATTCTTATGCATGCCCCAAGTAAATTATTAGGCTAACTATGATAACAACCGAACATGATAGTGAGTTTTGAAAAAAAAAATAAGTTAAAGGTTAGGCTGAAGAACTGCATTTCCGTAACATCCGAACTATTAGAAGTTTAAGGTTCGGCTTATATATTAAATATCGAATCAGCCGAACCTATAAGGAATTTATCTTTTTGTACATCTAACCTCGTGATATTCTTGTAGATCGTTATTTCTCAACCTATTCTACTGGACGATCAACCTCCGTTTGTTGACACCATTTCCGAAGATACTAAAGATCACTCCAGAATGACTTGGTAGGTAACCATTTGATGTTTGACTTTATTTGTAAGTATAATCCAAAGCTTCACTAACTTTATATTCGATTTTACATCCATGTAAACATGGAAAACTAAACCTGAAGCAAGGGCTTGGCATGAGGAACAAGGAATCAAAATAAATTATATGATAATTTGCGGATAACAAAGCCAATATGATTGGTTTGAAATAATTTGCGAGAAAAGGGGGCTAAGTGTAAGTAAGGTTAAAAAGGGTTTTGTGTATAAGATCAAAACTAGGAAAAAGAATAAGACTAAAACGAAGAAAACAAACTGCCCCTTCAAGATCATTTCAACCTCAGCAAATATGAACAACATTGGACTACGAATAAAAGCATGAATTGTCGTCATAACCACCCACGTCCACGTGATCTTCACAAACATGAAAAAGATCACCTCCTTCTCCGTCTGTTGAGACTATTTTTTAAGATACTAAAGATCACGTCTTTCTTCGTCTTCTTCTTCTTCTTCTTCTTCTTCTTCTTCTTCTATCTATGACGGTGGTTCACAAATTACAACCGAACCTATAGCTCCATGTTTGAAATTTTTCCAATTACCGGCTCCCAAAATTTTGGTGCAGCCTCCTCGAGAATCGGGAGTTTTAAAAGTAAAAAGAGTTACCTCCATGTTCCTCCTTTTACCTTTATCTCTGTTTCTAACACACACAATGTAGAAAACTTAATTAATACTTTAAACAACAAATATTTGGCCATAAATCATAAAAAAATTTCCCTAAAAATAAATTTTGGCTCAAAATTCCAACAAAATCAAAAAGTTCGGCTGTCCTGAAGTAACAGTTATCAGCCAAACTTCAATAGTTATGTGTAATACTAACAACAAACTCACTTAAATTCACTACCTATGTGTAATGCTAGCAACAACGAAAATTTTGGTTGTGACACCCCGAGTTCCGGACCATGCTCAAACCCTTATAGAGTTCCGAACTCAAGGCATTACGGATTCGAATGAGGCAAATGCATAGATTTTATTATGTATAATTATTCCACCAAACATAATTAAAACTTTAGATACATTAAATTAAGCATTTGAATTTACTATTTAAGCATCTGTAATAACATTTCGACAAAACGGTTAAACCAAATTACACCTCAAACAATTACAAGAAAAGCGACAGAATCATCAAGGTTACTAACTTATGAGTTTCACTTCCAACTTCCATGAAATCTGCAAGGAATGTCAATTGGGGTGAGATGACATATCAATAGAATGCGTTCCTATCCCAAAGGATGCACAAAAACTTCGTTAAATCAATTATAAGGTATGACGAAAGAAACATCGTCGGAACTTCAAAATAATAATTATTATACTCAATAATATCACCAAAAATGTTTAAGATGGTGAATTACAATAATCATTCATTATGATTATTATCCCAGAGTTCATGGTATAAATATCCTTGGTACGTACACCCATCTATCGTTTACTACGATATGGATAATCGACATCGATGGATTACAGGGAGTCATTACCCTTTATGGTCTTGAGAATCATTACCCATTTTTCTCCAGGGAGTCACTACCCGCCGTTAGCATGGAACCAAGTTCAATCTAACGGAAAAACATGAACTCATTTCCCTTTTGTAAATTAATTTAGTACAAACAATTTTATCAAACCAAGGCATAAAAACATATGGCAACCAACGTGTATTTCTTATCAGTATTTAAGCAAACAAACTAACTTTAGACATAATATATTATATGTTTCATAATGATAACTTGATTTGATTGTCTTTAAATTTATAAAGAAGATACATTAATAAATAAGCTACAAGATAACCAAAATTCATATCAAACCAACAACTCAAATAAAAGATAATTTTCTAAGATGGTCCTAAAAATTTGGCAGATTATGTCATGTTACCAAAATATTCATAATTATTCACCATAGGCTGAAATTGAACAAATCCAAAGCATAATGAAAGATAAGGCAAAAATATACAACTTTTATGAAGTCTAGAACTCTTTATAATATCATAAAGGTTGCTGAAACACAATCAAGAACAGACAAATCGAAACTATCCATAATTTCAAAAAATATCATCCGAAGTTAAATACACATTAGACGGTGAATGTGGGGTGGATTGTCCGTAAATTTTAACCAGAGATACCTAAGCATATTATCTATGAATAGGAAAAAGAGGATCATCAATCAGAAATATATACTTATACATATAAATTATTGAACCTTAATAATAGAAAATCCTAAAAAACTGAAATCAAGTACAATAAAATCACCCAAAGATAAAAGGATCTAGCATTCTACTTTTTATTATCAATAAACTCCTCTTGGTTCTCCATAGCCTTCTTCTCTAAATATCCTAGCTTTCTCTTCTTATCATTCATCCTAACCTTTTTGGTTTTCTCCCTAGTTTTATTATAAACCTTATACTAATACTGAATCTCATATTTAATAATTAACTTCTTAATTTTTTAATCATATTTTTGTCTTTCCGCAAAATTGTTTGCTTATTAAATTTAATTCGGTGATTATACCTCCACCAAAAATTGTAGCTTTCATAGTTTAAGCAACCCACCTCGGCTAAGGCAAAGCTAAACAACTCAGCAATTATCTAAATAACAAGGTTATCTAAGTCAGGTATAACCCGACCCAAAATGGTAAATAAAAATAAAGGGTATTACATTCTACCATCCTTAAAATAATTTTCGTCCCAAAATTTCGGAATATTCTTGTAACCTCTAAATTCCTCATAATATAAATAATATAATAAATAACACAACAATTCAATCCAGCATACAACTAACAATGCGCATGAAGTCCAGAAAAGTCACAACATCAATTATAAGATGAAACGTGTTATACAAGAATCATGGATAATAGTTCATACAAAAGTAATTTAATTAAATAAAAAAATTTATGGTCACATACAAGATCTAAAGCCTAAAGTTTTGATACCAACTTGTAGCATCCCGAGTTCTGGACCATGGTCAAACCCATGTGGGGATCTAAACTCAAGGCGTTACAGGTTGGAACGAGACAAATACATAGCTTTTATTATCTAATTATTTCACCACACAATCGAAATTTTAGATAAATGAATTTAAGCATTTGAATTTACTATATAAACATCTATAAACATTTCGACAAAGTATTTAGACCAAATTACACCTCAAAAAATTACAAGAAAAGCGACAGAATCATTGAGGTAACTAACTTCTAAGTTTCACTTCCAACTTTCATGAATCTACACGGAATGTCAATTGGGGTGAGATGGCATCTCAATAGATTGCATTCCCATTCTCAAAGGATGCATAAGAAATTTGGTAAATCAATCAAAAGGTTTATGAAAGAAACATCATTATAAATTCAAGATAATAATTATTATATCACCAAAAATGTTTAAGATAGTAAATTACAATGATCATTCATTATGAATGTTATCTCAGAATTCACGGTACGAATTTCCTTGGTTCGTACACCCACCTATCATTTACTTCGGCACAAACAACCGTCGTCGATGGGTTCAAGGGATTCATTACCCTTTACGTTATTTGGATTAATTACCCATTTCTCTCTCGGGAGTAATTACCTGTCGTTAGCCTAACGGAAAAACATGAACTCGTTTCCCTTTTGTAAATCATTTTTTTACAAATAATTCTAGCAAACCAAGGCATAAAAACCAAATGCAGGCATATTATATTATATGTTTCTTAGTGGTAACTTGATCCGATCATTTTCAAATTTATAAAAGAAGATACATTAATAATTAAGCTATAACATAACCAAAATTCATAGAAAATCAACTGCTCAAATAGAAGATAATAATTTTATAAAATGGTCCTAAAAATTTGGCAGATTATGTTATGTTACCAAAATATTCATAATTAATTCACCATAAGCTGAAATTGAACAAATCCAAAACACAATGAAAGATAAGACAATAATCTACAACTTTTATGAAGTATAGAACTCGTTATAATATCATCAAGATTGCTGAAACACAGTCAAGAATGGACAAAACGAAACTTACCAGAATTCTGAAAACATCATCAGAAATATGTCCTCAAATTTTAACCGGAGATACCTAAGCATGTTATCCATGAATAGGAAAAAGAAGATCATCGATTGGGAATATATACTTATACAAAAAAAATTATTGAACATCAACGATATAAAATCATAGAAAATTAAAATCAAGTATAAGAAAATCACCCAAAGAGAAAAGGTTCAGCATTATACTTTTTATTATCTATAAACTCCTCTTGATTATCCATAGACTTTTTCTCTAAACACCCTAGCTTCCTCTTTTTCTCATTCTCTCTAACCAAATGGTTTTCTCACTAGTTTTATTATAAACCTTATACTGAGACCTAATAATTAATTCCTTAAATTTTTTAAATTATATTATTATTTTTCCGCAAATTTATTCACTTATTAAAATTAATTAGGTGATTATACCTCCACCCAAACTTGTAGATTTCATAGTTTAAGCAACCCACCTAGGCTAAGGAAACGCTAAATGACTCAGCAACAATCTAAGTAACAAGGTTAACTAAGTCAGGTTTAAGTCGACCCGAAACGGTAAATCAAAATACAAGGTATTACATTCTACCATCCTTAAAATAATTTTCGTCCTGAAATCTAGAATATTCTTATAACCTATAAATTTCTCATAATATAAAATATTATAATAAGAAACACCACAATTCAATCCAACATACGAATTCCACTAAGGCCATAACATAAATTATAAGATGAAACATGTTATACAACAATCAAGTCAAACAATTCATACAAAAATAATTTAATTAATTAAATATTTTTTTTATATATTTTTACGTTCACATACAAGATATAAAAGCGAAAGCTCTGATACCAACTTGTAGCATCCCGAGTTCTAGACCATGGTCAAACCAATATGGAGATCTGAACTCAAGGTGTTATGGGTTGGAACGAGACAAATACATAGATTTTATAATCTATAATTAATTCATCACACAATTAAAATTTTAGACACATAAATTTAAGCATTTGAATATAATATTTAAACATCTGTAACAATATTTCGACAAAATATTTAGACCAAGTTACACCTAAAGCAATTACAAGAAAAGCGACAGAATCATCAAGGTAACTAACTTCTGAATTCCACTTCTAACTTCCATGAAATCTGCAAGGAATTTCAAGAGGGGTGAGACGACTTCTCAATAGATTGCATTCCCATCCTCAAAGGATGTACAAGAAATTCAGTACATCAATCAAAAGGTATTACGAAGAAACATCATCAGAACTTCAAAATAATAATTATTATACTCAATAATATCACCAAAAAATTTAAGATAGTAAATTACAATAATCATTCATTATGATTATTATCTCAGAGTTCATGGTACGAATTTCCTTGGTTCGTACACCCATATATCTTTTACTTTGGCACAGACCACCGCCATCGATGGGTCTAGGGAGTCACTACCCTTTACTTTATAGGGAATAATTACCAATTTCTCTCTCAGGAGTCATTTTCCGTCGTTAGCATGGAACCAAGTTCCATCTAAAGGGAAAACATGAACTCGTTTCCCTTTTGTAAATTGCTTTCTTACAAACAATTCTAGCAAACCAAGGCATAGAAACATATGACAACCAACATGTATTTCTTTTAAATATTTAAGCAAACAAACTAATTGTAGATATATTATATTTTATGTTTCATAGTGATGACTTGATCCAATCATCTTCAAATTTATAATGAAGATACATTAATAATCAAGCTATAACATAACCAAAATTCATAGAAACCAACTGCTCAAATAAAAGATAATAATTTTATAAGATGATGCAAAAAATTTGGCAGATTATGTCATGTTACCAAAATATTCATAATTAATTCACTATAAGTTGAAATTGAACAAATCCAAAACACAATGAAAGATAAGACTAAAATCTACAACTTTTATGAAATCTACAACTCGCTATAATATCATCAAGATTGTTAAAACACAGTCAAGAACAAACAAAGCAAAACTGTCCAGAATTTCAGAAAATATCATCCGAAATAAAATATACATTAGGCGGTGAATATGCGTCGGATTGTCCTAAAATTTTAACCAGAGATACCTAAGCATGTTATCTATGAATATGAGAAAGAGGATCATCAATCCGAAATATATATTTATACAAATAAATTATTGAATCCTAATGAGACAAAATCATACGAAATTGAAATCAAGTATAAGAAAATCACCTAAAGAGAAAATAATCTAGCATTCTACCTTTTATTATCTATAAAATCCTCTTGATTCTCCATAGCCTTCACTTAAACACCCTAGCTTCATTTTCTTCTAATTTTCTCTAACTTTTTTGGTTTTTTCCCTAGTTTTATTATAAACCTTATACAAATATTATATCTCATATTTAATATTTTCTTAAATTCTTTTATTTATCTTTTCATTTTGAGTGCAACTTTGTGCACCACCACCAAACCAAGGGTGAACATTCCTCCCATATTTATTGGCTTATGTGTAACTCTAGTTTATTGTATTTTTACTATCAAGAGCGCTTTCCTCTATTAGGTCGGAATCCTTCTCTAAAGCACCAGCAATTGCCTTTAATTCATATCAACGTTTCCCCATCTCTTGTGTTTTTGTTGATCCATCCCCGAGGCATCTTAATAATAATTACATCACTGAATATGAGGAATTGGAGTAACAAATAATGAAAACAAAAAAAATAATTATTGAGGCTACATCTCTCATTTCTTTTCACTTGAATTTCCACTTCACTCTTTCACTTTTTTTCTTAATTAATTGATCTGGATGAAAAGTGAAAATTCATGGAAATAGTAAGAACCAGGGCTACAATATCAACATAAGAAATAACCTTAATGTTAAAACTATTTTATTTTTATTTTTTTGAACCACCAGACAT
>JAJJMC010014297.1:2568098-2586551 GCA_023531435.1 Papaver californicum | reverse complement strand
TAATGTAGTAACTTTAGCAATGAGTTAATAGTAAACCTTCTGTGCTTCTGAAGCAAAGATCTTCGGACCTATTAAATATCTTCGTAGAGCAGTCAAATGAGAGCACAACACAATTGAGGATTCATCATTAAGCTAAAACATCACATAGTTAGTAAAGCATCAGCTCTGTCAGAATATGGAATACCACCCAAGAGTCTTCCTATGATCTGCACAGTTAGATGGAATATATGTCCCTTTCGAGCAGGTGTTTCTAAGGTTCTCAGATGGATCAATATCGAATAGCTGCTATAACCATTATCTGTTTTGCCAATTTAAGGGAATCCCCATAAACACATTCAGTTGTTACTTTTAATACCAGCCATGCTATTTATGTGTGTACCTCCCTTGAGCTAACATAGAACTAGCATTCCAAATTTATAACTAGATGATAGATATTTCCAACACCAGATTCATCTTCCACACACAAAAGCTGGAGTTTCTAGAGCAGCTGAAAATGAATTATAGCAGTTGTAAATGTGTAAATGAAATGATGATAATTTCAAACCCGGTGTGTAAAGCATGCACCATTAGCAGTTAGCTAAAACCTCCATAACATAAACTCTTCCCATGAAATTGATTTTGTGTCCCAACTTTATGAAGCTAGGAAATGTGAATGTAGAAAGCAGGCCAGAAATTTGCTTAGATTCGCCTTTTACGCTGATCACATTGTTATATTTTAACAACAGTTTAACATTCGTGAAACACGTCTAACATGGCATAAAACAACAGTCCAATACATTCTTCCCCATATAAACACACCATACATCTAGCTAGCTACTACATATCTCATCTATCACTCTGAAATCAACTCAAGTTGAGAGGTATATACTCCAAACATTGAGTTCAGACTGAAGTATCCGAGTGGGGATTTGAATCTGATTCAAACTGAAGTATACTTCATTAGAAGAAAAAAAATGTCAGCGCTGCATATTAAAAACGATTGAGGAAGGAGTCTTAAGCCCAGTCGACATCAATGGTCAACCACAATTCCTTGTGTAAACTGCAAAATTAAGTAAACTACATTCTGAAACTTCATAATTTTACGCAAGAGATTACCCTTACACCAATGGAAGGAGATGACATACACTGTTATTAATACTAATACCTGTAGTCTGTAGATCATGAGTTGCTGTTACTCGTGAGAACAAAAAAGAGAACTCATCAATGGTGATACTTCTGTCCTTTAAGTATAGTCCATGCCCTGTAGAATTCAAGCACGTAAACAGAATATATTCCACTTTTCACTTTGGATTAACATCAATTTGAAAAAAACTAAAGGTGCCTCTTTCTTTTGTTCTAGCAAGACTACTAGCGCAATTTGATGATTTAAGACCATAGAGGATAACTTGATTGTTACGTTCGCACGTTCTCGCACTTGTCGACCATGCCCATAAGGTCCACCTATGCAAAATGATAGCGTTGATGACCCCTGCAAATGATTAAGATTCTTTAAATACTAAATTTGAAAAACCCTATACGCAGCTGGAAACTGGGAATACTGAGTTTCCTGCATCTCCCACCATATCAGCCATTTGTTCAGACGCGATGTCTAGCCCATGTTCGTCTAGCAACACAACCTACAAGGGTCAACAAAAAGAGAATTGATATAGGTTGAATACGTTATAGGACTCAAACTAATTACGAGACATACGCAAATTAACACAAGTAGGAAAGCATGACTAGTGACTGACTTTAGGGAGCGCTCATGTGTTTCTAACAAGTCTAATACATTACAAATGACATGTTCACATGATTAACAATATTCAAGTCTAAGAATCTCCAATTTTACCAAGAGTGATGGCAAATAACATGAGTTTAAAATTATACCCAGTCTCCAGACTTAATATGCTGCATTATGAGTGCATCTTCACCTTCGATCTGAGCCTTCACATTGCTGTTTCAATGTCATTTGAAGCAGAAGATTAGATAATGTCAGAGCAGGCTGAAAACCCTCTTTATATAACTATTAGAACCCATGTGTATAATAGATAAATTCAAGAGAAAATTTATGGTTTTGTGTAAAGCTCCACCATTTGGTGAACCACGGTTTATATTGTCAGCCCACAGATAGTTACCATGGGTATTCTTGTTTTCCTCACTTTTCCATCGCAGCCAAACACAACAAATTAAAGAAGTGTATTTTCCAATTTCTTGGTTGTCTCTTCAACCAATTTTGTGCAAATTTATATAACCGAATACTTGAAAACACATAGTAAAAACACGAACTATAACTACTCGGCCATATCAATATGATTAGGTTATCTGATGACAATATTTTAGCTACCCATATACATCAACAATAATCGAACGTATACACTAAAACGATGATAATTACATATACTATCATGGCTAATGTGTTTATCTTTTAAATTGGTTTTAAGCTAGAGTAAATCAAATACAACTGACATGAATGTAAGAACAAGTAAAAAATGCATGTCCCACTAATCTACCTAAAACTTTGACCACAAAAACACTCACTGGATGTACCTGGTATTTTTCGGATTAGAACGTATATGAATGTCTTCAATATTGCAATACAACTTGAGCTTATCTTTGTACTCATCCACCAACAATTGCACTCCTTGAGATCTTTTTCTTACAACTGTTAGTATTCTTATTGGAAGTGCTCTCTGTCATTTCATCAGACATCTTGAGATCATTAATAACCCACTGAATCAAATGCACTTATACTGAATCCCATATTTCTAACAATCAAAGCTCAACACTGATTTATTATTAAATTACTGAATTTTAATGTTTTCTTCAGTGATTTCTCATGAACTCGGATATAATTCGGATAAATCGTTCTGACTCAGTTCAGTAAACAAAATCCCAAATTTCATCCACATATTTTTCTTTCTTCTAAAGATCAAACGTCAACATGGGTTTATCATGGGATTAATGAATTTGATGTTTATTTAGATATTTCTTATAAAAAGTCCAAAATCAGCAGAAGGAGAAATTGAACAAAATGGAGAGATTATTTTTACCACAGCTTGACCTGAGTATTTAGATAGTCTACCAGGTGGCGGAGAAGAAGGAGATGAATACTTTGAGCAACATATTTTGGTGTTTAAAGAGAATGTAGTCATTGTCTTGTCTTCAACAGGGATGATGGTAAAAGAAACAGGGGAAGTCTATCTAGGAAGAAGAACCACTAAAACCAGGTTGAACCAATTTTACGTGTACTAGAACGGATAACTGTTCCGTTGTATTTTTAGCCGATATTTGAAAAAAAAAAAAAGCGGTAGTTTAAATTGCTGTTTTTTTTTTTACATTATTTTAGGGCATCCATAGTCACACGTAGGGTTGCACAAACCCGACCCAACCCGCCAACCCGACCCGCACCCGCCAAATATATTCTACCCGCACTCGGCCCGCCGCTGAACGGGTTGGGTGCGGGTGATTTTTCTTGAACCCGCCTATCAACGGGTCGGGTGTGGGTGATAGCACCTCTCACCCGACCCGACCCGCCCACCCGCCATTCCCTCGTAACAAAAGCATCGACTCAATCAAGCCATACTTCAGTTCTTCTCTGTTGAGTCTGTTCCATTCTTCTTCGTTTCTTACAGAGGTAACAGAGCTGAGAGCAGAGTCACACCACCACCACCACCAACGTGAACCCAAGTTTCTTCTTCTTAATCATCAGTTCATCACCACCACCACCACTGTGAACCCAAGTTTCTTCTTCTTACAGAGCCGTACAGATAGGTACTGTTTCTTTTTGCCCTAATTGAAATTAATGTGTTCATTACATGATTTAGTAGCAATTGAAATTTGGGTTTTATTAGTTTTGAGTGATTGTGATGCTCAGAAGGTTTAATTTGATAAATAACTTTTCCCTAATTTGAAATTAATGTCTGTGAAATTAAGGCTTTTTGTAGTAGTTTTCCTTATTTCTGAAATTAACTGCTCATTACAGTTGGGGTTTAGTTTTGTAAAGCATGCCTCTGTTCAATTTGGGGTCTTTATCATTCTAGGTATACAGTATGACTATTGTTAGCTTCAAGCGGGTAGAGAAGGGTAGATCATCTTGCTTACTGATGTGTTCCTTAGCAAAACAGGACTTTGTCTGCTACTGTTAGCTTGATGATGCGACCCTTAGATTTTTAATTTGTTTCAGTTTGTATTACTGGTTGGTTTTTTGTTATATTTTTCTTAACTTCTAGACATACTCTGTTTGATTTGATGAACATCAGATAATTAATGTTTTCTTTGATGTGCTGGTTGTGCAAGAAAAAAAGAAGAAATCATTAGAAACCTATTTTTGTAACTCTTTTTACTTTAGCTTTCTATGTAAACCTTAGCAGCGAGGATATATAGATTTGTACCTTCGAACCCTCTTGAACTTGTCAAATCACCTCTTTAAGAAACCCCAGTTGAGTTCTCCTTTCTGAGGCTAGATATTAGGGAGAACAACTGAAATAGTAATATTTGGGAATTACAAGCAAGCTTGGATTCAGGCCCAACTGAAAAGTCAAGCTTGGATTCTGCGCAACAGTAGTAGTAGAGATTTGGTAGTAACTGGCAAAGCTTAAGTTTGAGCCACTTAAGTTGTTTATTTGTATTCTTATATATAAGAAATGAGTGTGATTTGTCTATTGATAGCAACAATTAACTTGGTGTGGTTTGGAAATGAATCCAGTGTATGTATGGTTTTGTACCTTTTACTTTATTTGGGTTCCGGTATATGTATGGTCTTGTACCTTTTACTTTTTTTGAGTTGTTCAGTCGATGCAATCATCTGGTCAAGCACCTCCTTTAGTATCTGCGTTGTAGAGGAGTTTAATGCATGGACCATCTTAACTCTTAAACTGGTTTGATTTTGTCACTTTAAGAGAACTTAAGAAGAGCCTGATAAGCTGGTATTCATCAAGCAGCATGCCAAAAGTTGTACCATCTCCACATACAGGCCACAAAAGGGAGAAAACACTGTGTAAATATACTAATAGATCAACTGTCAAATGAGTATGCAGTCATGGCCGTGGATAAAATAATGAAATTTCTTGTTTTGTTAAAACATTTGCTTATGGTTATGATATTATCTGTGCAACTTAACTGAGCTCAAACTTTGGTTCCAAATTGTGGTTGTAGTTGTACAGTTGGGTGCTTTTTGTTGTAGGTTTCATTCAAGTACCTTACATTTGTGATTCTGATTATCATTGATTGTGATTGTTTGATTGAGTTGGTTAAAATGGTTTATCAGGTGGCGCGCGTGAGGATCAAAAAAACAACCAAACCCATGAAAAATTTTTGCATGATTTTCTGGGCGGGTGACCCGCACCCGTCCGACTCGACCCGCCATCTGGGTGGGTCAGACCCGATCCGACCCGAGGACCAGGCGGGTCGGGTGCGGGTGAGGCCAAACCCGACCCGACCCACCCGATGTGCAGCCCTAGTCACACGACTAGATCAAAAGCTTAAAGGTTAAAAAACTTGATATTTACTCCGGTCCAAGAACAACCATGGATAGTCAAACGGGCCTTTAGCATTACGCCTGGGGTGAGGCGAAGTCTTAGTGATACGTTTGGGAAGACGGGCGTAGTTCTAGGATTTCGCTTGATCGAGACGGTGTCGTAGCGTAACGCCTGATGTGGAGCGGAATCCTAACGTAACGCTTATGTTTAGACGGTATCCTAGCACCACGCCCAAAAGACGAACAGTATCTCAGAAGCCGCCTGGTGGGGCGAAGTTCTAACATCCCGTCTGAAAAAATGGTACATGTACGAAATGATTGTGTGAGCAGAATGGGACGGGCGGTGTCCTAGCGCACCGCCTGGTATACCCAAGCGGAGCACTAGAATACCGCTTGGCTTAAGTTATTAGTTAAGTTAGTTAATTAGTTACTTAGTTAGTTAATTAGTTAGTAGTTAGTTAGTACCGCTTAGATTTGTTAATTAGTTAATTAGTTAGTAGTTAGTTAGTATCACTGGTAATTAGTTAGTTAGTTAATTGGTTTAGTTAGTTAATTAGTTTAGTTAATTTGCTTAGATTAGTTAATTTGTTTAGCTTAGTTAATTAGCTTAGTAAACTTAATTTAGCTTTGGGCGGAGCCTTAGCATTCCGCTTGGACCACGCTACCATTTGAAAAAACTAAAAACTAAATTTAATCATTATTAAGGGAAATGGGGTTTTAGTTTCATTTTTAATTAAAATGGTTTTTGCTTATAAAAAATAATATGGGAGGGTTTTTGTATAGGAAGTTTGTTCACCTTGGTTTTTTATACCAAGTTTTGTTAATTTTAAGGATTTGAGATCTAAAATTTCGCTCTATATTTTAACCAATTATTATAGATAAGTTAATTTGGTTTCTTCATCATGTTTAATTAGAAATTAGAAATTCCTTTTATGATCTATCTCGATTATTTAAAGTTTTTATATCTTTTAAGAGTGTTTTTATGCAAATCCAGCCTAATTTGTGATTTTTCATGGCAATTATTTCAGTTTAATCATATCGGATTCTTTGGATATCATGTCAGTTATTTTTTTTTTATTTTTTTTACTTTATTTCAGTAATTTTTAAGATCTTTCTTTTTCTCTTCAAGAGATTTTTACTTATCGGATATCATGGCAATGTAATCTGCTGAGTGGATTTGGTCAGAACCCTTTCTTCGGAATGTTACTAGGTATTACTCCTTCTTTTGTGCCCTAATTACATCTAGTGGAAGCAGCTTTGCACGTGGCATCACCCTTATCTAGATGAGGATATATTCAATTGTTAAATTCCTTAAATCGATGACTCTTAGATTTACAATCATGAGGTATGAAAATCCTATGAGTAGTTGCAGAATTGAAGGTTTTTTGGTTTTCCCTGTTGTAAGAAGCACATATCATTGCATGAAAAACTCATAAGAATTTCAACATGTGGCAAAAAGTGTTTTTTGTTGGTCATGTAAATAGATTTCCTTCTCCTTTGGTCTTCATATAATCATCATAACAATGTTGTAAAACACCATTTCTTCACCTTCTCTAGCAGCCCTATCTTTTTATCTTATAAGTTTAGATTTGTTTAGTTTATGATGGGTGATCCTATTATTTCTGAAGGTCTAACTAGAGTATAAAATTTATGGAAGAAAAATCTGATATGTCTGATATGGGTAATATGAAGTTATTAAATATCCTTAAGAGAGCTTGTAACGCTTACCGTAAGATGTATTATTGCATAGGATGAAGCTTCATCTCAAGCTTGTGAAGCTTAACCAAGGAAGTATCCGTGATTCTTCAAAGCTTACTTGAGTATCATAGTGCCAATGCACTATTATGCTTGTCGCGAAAGTAAGTCGAAGATTGTATATAGCACCAACCTTACATTTCCAAAAATGTGAAAATACGCTTAAGACATATATAGAGAGAGCTGTGGTTGGAAATCGATGATGCTTAGCTATGCTTAGCAAGAAAGATACATTTGGCTTAGCCATGCTTAGCAAGAAATCATTCATTTGTCTTAGTGATGCTTAGTCATGCTTAGACATGCACTACACCAAACCGTTGATTTGCGACGGATATTTACAATATCCATTGCAATAACGGCGTTACGAATATGTAACGTTTATAAGTGTTGCTTAGTTTTAATTTAAGCAACGCATTAGTTTATTAAAGCAATGTATAATTAATCGTTTTTAGGGTCCCAAAATAAATGTTGTCGTCATGTTTTTAGTCTGCAAAGCTTATAAACGTTGCTTATTTCAGGAAAAATTCAGCAACGCATTAATTATCAATGTTTATATTTGTTGCTAATCTGAACTCAGTTTAAAAAAAAATGTATATGATATCTTGTAGGTTTATGCACCTACATTTATAAATCTCTGCACCTGCATATACAAATTTTCTTGGAGTAGAAGATCCAATTCACCCATATAGAAGGAATTCCAGCAAACATAACATATTTGATCGACCATTAATATCAAGACCATTATTGACCACTAATTTCACACATGAGAAGGTACCCACAGTTTGACTATCAAAAAAATTAGTAGATTGTTGGGGAATCTTTCCAGACATTTCTTTTAACAACCATAGTTGAAAGTTATCAGTGTTAGAACAGAAACTATTTGCAAAATGAGACCATTTATAAATTTACAGTATCTAGGTTCGTTATCACAAAACTCTTTCGAAATTAATATCTTATTGGCGCATGAAGGAACACAAATATCTGGGTCGCGGCCAAATAAATATTAACATCACCGTGTACAAAGAAGATCAATGAAGGATGCTACTTTTACAATAGATCAATTTTCACATGTGTGGTGAGAGATTTAATCACTTATTTTGCATTTTCCAGTCTCATTTCCTGCTACCGTTATGGCTTCCTTTAGTTGCGTTTACGTCTTTTCCAACTCAGCTTTTAGAAACGCATATTTGCGAGTAAGCTCCTCCATCTGCATTTTTAGTGATCAATTTGCTTAGCTCTATTAGTATACGTGAAACAAAGAGGATACCACATTTTAAAATAACAATGATCATAGACCTTCTTAGGGAAGCATATTACCAAAACTTTTATGCAACTCCTCCATCAACAAAACAACATTTTCATATTAACCCATACAACCTGCAATTTCAAACCTTAAGTTGAGGATTCCAAGGACGTTTAAATAACATAATATAAGACCACAACAATTATATCCTCAAGAGGTTTCTTTTATTATTTTTATGATTAATATAAAAAAAAAGACATGGCTAAGACCTCATACCCTAAAATTCATTACAGTCCACAGTCTGTGTAGAATTCCTTTAAAAAAGAGTGTACCTGCAAAAACCTATTAAGCTTACAAAACATTATAGTAAAGACACCTCTACAAGAATGAACATGCATAACATGAAGAAAAAACATGCATGGTATTCTTAAGCTACCGACAAAACACATTAAGGAGAGACGAGCATCACCTTTTTAAACCCATCAAGCACAGTTTGAACCAACAGTGAAATCTTTGTAAAAATATCTTGTTTTGAAGAGTCGAGGCTGAATACTTTATTAAATTTAAATGGATGCTTTTGACCTGATTACAACACAAGATTACGATAAGACAATGGATGTTAGGAAACATGTATGCTGATTAAGCTCTTGATGAACAAAATGAAAACCACGTCCTAACTGTTAGCAATCAGGCACATTTGGACATAACATACCACTTCATAGAGATGTAGAAAGACAACAAATTGTGCAATAAGCCGGTCCGTAGGGTGGTTATAGAGCGCACTTAAATGACATTTAGGGACACCCGCAATAATAAGCCTAAAAAACCTACAAAGTTGTTTACTAGACTAGTAAAAAATATATCATCTCCATTCGGCGAACAAACAAGAAAAAACATTAGATAATTGTTCTCAGAATTATACCTCCTTATGGGCATTTGTCTTAGCAAATCGATTTGGTGAACAAACAAAAAAAAAAACTCGGAACTGCAGATTCGCTAGCTTCAATATTGTTTGGATGACCATATCATTTTACAAACTCTAACATCAACAACAAAGTGTTTAGTAAGTACAGAAACCATAAGAAACCACAACAACAAACAAATCGAGTTAATTTTCTTAGTTTGTTAATCTTTATTTCTATTGATTTCCATCTTTATCAAATCGGTACGGTTTTTCCTTTCTACAATCACCACAACAACAAAAAACCAAATCAATCAGCAGCAAAATCGAATCAAACTGAAAAACCTAGAAATAAGTAAAGAAATCGATATTTGGAGAAGGGTTTCACCAGTAGTATCATCAACTTCTTCAAGTTTAATAACAAATGCAAGCAGATTACGGTTTGATTGGGATTTAAAGAACAAAGATTTCTAGGTTTACGAAAATTTCAAGTTATTAGGATATAATGGTTAAAGAAATAAAGGTTTTGATTTCGATATTTAACCTCAGTAGATCTCGATTTCGTTTCTTCTCAGTTTGAGAGAAAAAAGGTCTGAAGAAAGAGAAATGGTTTCGAAAGAGAGAAAAATGAGTTATGACATTTAAGTGGTCTGAAATGAGTTTTTTGAAGCATAAACCCAATTAAATATGCAGTCAAATATTTGGTAAATAAAATAGAAACAAAAGATCTTCAATTTAATGTTGAAGCAGATGAAATGTGAGAGGGAAAAATAGGGGGAAAGTTTTTCTTGATTCAAGTTTGGGAGGGAGATTGATTTAGGTGAAAAGATTAAAGGGAAATTTTGGGGAACCAATTTTAAGTTTTTCTCAATTTTTTTTAATTAAAACCAAAATAAGAAAAACTAAAAAGAAAACAACCGCTAAAGTAAAACCCAGGAATATAATCGATCTCTTGTATAAGTATTAATAGAAACTGATTCATAATTTTGGAAATGCAAATATGGTTTATCTTTAACAGAGGTATGTCATTCATTCATTTTTCTCTCAATCGATTTTTTTTCAACAATTGGAGGTTGAATGATTTTACAAATTGGAGGTTACAAACTATTGATTGTGAATGATCCAATTTCTGATGGTGATTATGAACATCTTTATCTTTCAGATGAATATGTGGTTGTAGATGTTAGGTTATTTGTATCTGATGTTGTTGTGAATTGTGTCCTGTTATGAGAATGTTTTGGTGATTATGAACATCTCAATAACATACATTATGCCTCCAACAAGTAGTTTTATGAGTCAATTGATTATATAGGTTGAAAACTATGCAATCCTGATTTATATTCATTGTTAGATTGTAGAATAAAATTAGGTGTACATAAGCCTCCACCAAGTAGTTTTATGATTTTTGTGTCTGTTGACTGTGATTAAGAATATTTTTAGATGTTGCAGTACATCGCATTCTGTTTTGATAATACCTCGGTGAAATTTGTAGGTTTAGTTGATAATTAAAAATGAGTCAGACACAGTATTTCATTTGTTCTTAGGATGCCATCATTTTTTTATAGATGAGTGAATCAATTGATTGTATATTGAAGCAGAAGCTCTAATGAGAATCTCAACCAGTAAAGAGAAGTTAATGTTCATAATTTGTTCCTTTTGCCTAGTCAGATTCTAGTTCTTTGTGATTTGAATTCATTGCCAGAGTCTAACTTAAAATTAGGTGTGTATATACCTCCACCGAGTAATTTTATGTGTCAGTTGAATTATGTAGGTTGAATAGGACTCAATCTTGAGTCATGTTATTATGGCTTTGACAGATGAGCTAAAGTTTGTAATACCTTTTACGAATATTTTATTAAAAAGATTTTAGTTTTTGTTGATAAACTTAGACTTATACAAAGTATTTGGATGTAGGATTCAACACTAGTGAATAAAGATTGTATCCTATCATGAGAAGCAGTTTCTGCAATTTAAATGAAAACCAAAGGGAATGTAGTATTTATAATATGTTCCCTTCCCTTGTAGGATTCTAGTTCTTGATATAATCTGGATAATGCTTTAGTTTTCCTTTGTGATTTCTATATATTGTCAGATTATGGAATAAAATTAGCATAATTCTTCACCAAGTAGTGTTTGTATCAATTCAATTATATTCTGCATGTTTTCTATTCATCATTGTAACCTGGATCAGATTTCAATTTCATAGATCATTTACTACATTTTAATCATTCAAATACTTATAAATTACATTGAGTACCCGATTAAAAAATTTTCATTAACATTCAATACCTGAAAGTTGAAATACTTAAAGATCTAGCCCTGATCCTTAACCCCATGTACATATTCATCAAAAAAAAAACGAGGTTACAAAAAACAAATTAAAACCCCCAATTTCATTAACAAAATAATAGCTGAGCAACATTTAGCAAAATCACTACCTATTCCATCACCAACTTCAACAATATGAGCAGTTGATATGTGTCGTACACGTCAAAATTATATTTACTTTCTCGCTTATAAAAGATTTATTATGAAGCTAGAGTAAGTAAGTGTTCGTTCCACGAGAGGTTATTGTTGTTATTCAATTTCAATTTCTTAAGTAACAAGGGGGGTATTTCTGATTTTTAGAAAGCAAAAATAAACTAAATTGAAAGTAGAAAGAATAATTAAAAGTAACCAAGAGTAGAGAATATATTGGTTAAGTGATTGTATCATTCACAAACATGTATTTGTATCAATAACTAGAATTGGTATTTAATTTCTCATTTTCAAAAACCCTAGAATACCTTGATCGCAAGAATATCCCGTTTATTTCCAAAAATCATCATACATACATTAAAAAGATGCGAGTATGAATTCTAACTAGAAACAACCCAATGTGTAAAAAACACTAAACAAGTTTAATTCCCCATGAGCATTATGTTTTGTGAAATAAGGTTAATCAATGTAATTGAACGTGGAAAACACACTAATTCAATTTAACAAAGGTTATGATTCATATGCGATTGCTAGGATGTATCACTACAGGCAACAATCACACTTATATTACTTGAATTCAGAATTAGTTAATTGTTTCGTATTAAAAACCCTAATTTAGCTTTAGAGATGAAAACAAGTTATATTGATTCCGGACTCAACCGGCGAAGTGTTCAAATCATGCAAAAGTTATAAACAATGAATCACAAACGGTAAATATTGAGACAAAACTAATTTACTAATCAAATACCATGTTTGAGAAATCAACTTAAATCCTTAACCAATAATAAGAAATTTAGCTACTCATAGTTATGGAGTTCATACACATATTAAAGTAAAGAAGAAGATGAAAATAATTCAAACCCTAGATGCGTGAAAGAGAATGGCAGCTCCTTGCTCCCAAAAATCAGATTAAAAAGTGTGTAGAATAGTTGTAGAGAACTCTATATTTTATAACTCTTCTTGTTTCCAAAATTAGGTCAAACTCTCCTTCTCCAAGTTAAAATACAAATCTATTAAGTCAAACTCTCCTTCATTCACCTACTCATTTATCGTTGAAGCCACAAACCCATTCATCTCACTGCAACAAAACTTCATAGCAATCTCAGACCAACACTTCATATCACCAATTGAACCACCCAAGACCCCAACATTTCACTCTAGCTGGTTGTTCACAACTTCAATTCATCACAAACTCGATATATAAGCACAACCCCATCTAATTTCTTTTCCTTGACTTCAAATTTCAGATGCACATCAAACCCCCAAAACCATCTTACAAATCCAAGACCAAATCAAACCCAATCTGCAATCTCACTCGAACTTGTAAATCTTCTATTTCATCTGTTGCAATTACCAGATTCAATTCCCTTCTTCAAATTACACCAACTCAATTAAAACTCAAGAACCACATCACCAAATTTTATCTCAAATTCTCACCTAAACCTTCTTTTCTTCTTTGAATTCAAGCCTCATCACAAATTTAATCTGAAACCCAAACCAACAACGCCTTTCTTCTAATTTCTTGCTTCACCGATTTCATCTCCACCTGATCTTGATTTCACCCATCACATATTTAACTTCTCCAGCAACATCGAACCGCTAGCAAACATCTACCTCGCCAACCTTTCTCTTCATCTAATCAAACCATAACAACACCAAATCCTTCTTTAATCTCTCGCTATCTCTTCTCATATTCACTCAACCACTAACTTATCATTTCTCTCTGCTGGTGTGAATGACGTAAAAGAAGAAAACCCAATTCTAGACCTAGTTTTTAGGGTATGAATGCACTGGTTCAAGGCACCCGTCAAAGGATGTGGGGCAGCCTTCAATTTAATTGTCTTAAATAATAAATTATGTTACTTGGATTCCCTTAGCTTTAGTTGACTGTAAATAGTGTTTGTCCGTGAAATGACCATTATGTGCTTTTTGCACCTATTTCTTCTTCTTTTGCGCCGTATGACTCCAAAACACATACAAAATAGAAAACAAATGTAATATACGCAAAATATAAAATAAATAACAAAGAAAGCATAACCAATTTATTATAAATAAGATGTTTTAGACACCTATCAAATTCCCCCACACTTAGACTTTGCTCGTCCTCGAGCAAACTAAACTAAATTATTCTAACTAAAATACAATGACTTTGTTTCGTTGAGGATACAGTTACACTTAGCATGTGTAACAAGCCTTTAACCCCCTAGGTGTCCCTAGTGGACGAGTTATAGTCTTGTGAGTGTTTACAAGAGATTTACCCACAAAACCTACTCCAACTTTCAAAGATTCCAAAGCACATGCATCCAAAGAGCTAAGAGGACATAAAGTTTCTGCACACTAATAATAAGAAGTTAGATGTATCAAAGAATATTATTCTCATGCTTAACTCTTGAGTTAGGAGAAAACCACCATATGAAAGAATTCAGGATCGAGAGCGATCGAATGTTTCTGCCTCACCAATAGGGTTTTATAATATCGCACTCAAAGGACACACTTTATGGTTCTCATGTGTGCAGGCAGGAATGAAGATAGAAATATTGCACACGTTGAATGGTGGGAAGGGAAAACCTTTCGAATTATATTAGAATATCCCAAAGAAACGTGAGAAGAAAAATAATTGCTTTCTGATGATCTCTATGAAAGGAAATCAACCACTATGCGAGGATGAGAAATGCTCACTTTCCTTCTCATTCAATCTACAATTAGTACCACTCTCACAACGTCACACAGAAACGTCTTCGTCTTCGGCTTTAACTGTAGATGATGAACTCTTGATCTTCATAGAACTTCGACAATTTGTAACTTTTTTTCCTCTAATTCTTATTACTAAAAACTTCTTTATAGATTTCTTCTTTCCCACGACTTTAACAAACAATTACAAAAAGAAATAAACTCTAAAAAAAAATGAAACAAGTATTTGTTTTCTTTTTTTTTCTGATTTTATTATTATTATTATTATTATTATTATTATTATTCTTATTATTTATTTAATAATTAATTATTATTCAAATAAGGACAAAAAAAGAGAAAGAATTATAAAAAATTGGATGAAATCCTAGCAACAAGCTGAGCTCCTACTCCTTTTTGAATTACTACCCCTATCCTATGGAAAAGAAAATCTCCCACTTTAACATTTGCATCATGACTAGCCATGTAGTTTTGCAGTCTCTTCAGAAAATCTATGGTATCACTGCCAAGCTCTCCCAACGTGGTAAAGGCGAGGACACTTCTCCAGATATTTTTTATGTTTCTGAGTGACAACATTGTTAATTGCTTGATCAGGAATAAATATGGGGATACCACCCCCTGTAAAAGGAGAGACCCCAGTAACATCCATGCACATGTCACGCCCATTGTCCCAATTATAAATCAGAATATCCGCTGTCTCAAGGCTAAACAATCAGAAGAAAGAAAACCCAAAGCCATTTTTTCCCTAGTTGGAACGTCTGCACGATAATACATATCAGCAAAGGTGTCACGTACAAGATCATGTCTGAACTTAATACCAACCTCATGGGTACAGTGCAAAGCATGATCGCCGAAAATATCCATTTCCCTATCACAGCTGGAACATATATCACCTTCTTCGAAAAGAGGGATCCCGAGCTTATATCGGAGAACAACATTAAAATGCCTAGGACCAATTTTCTGATTAAGCCCATCAATAGGAATAACCAACAAGTAATTTTGTACATGCTTGATCCTATTACACTGATAAAGAGCTAAATCACGCTCAGACATATCAAACTGAGTAGGTATATCTTTCTTCACTGCATCAAAGTATTTGATTGCCAAGGAACTCATGGAGTGGGGGGAAATATTGTTAATTCATAGTGAGGAGTTCACAATACCACATACCTGGTTATAGAGGACTAGAGCCTGCTCAAAACTTGGACTCATCCCAGACACACCTGAATATTGCAATATAATATCCTGCTGGGAACTGGTTTGTAGACAAGAAGCTAAATAACAATATTGTCTTATGTCTTCCATTGTGTAGACACCCAAACCACCATGCTTGATGGGGATAGTAGCAAGCCTTTGTTAAAGCAAACCAAAACCTGGACCATCACCTGTGATAAGCTTCCTTAGAGACTGACTGAGATGACCATCAAATATCACCTGCGCATCATCCAAAAACACAGGTTTTGTGGTTCTCATAGTAAAATATAGCCTAAATACATCAGTACAATTTCTAAGGAGCAGAAATTCACATTGTGGGTCTTCAAGCTTCTTAATAGCATCTACCATAGTAATAGTCTTATGCACCATACTAAGCACCATATTGTTGCAAAATTGGGGGTTCAAACTTACAGTACCACCCAACAACTTCACACTATCAGTTGGTCTGCCTATATCAGAGGGAAAGACTCCCGGAACCATACCTTTATCATCAACTGAAATCCAAAAGAGTTCAGTCTTTGAGATGTTGAGATGCAGCCCCAAAGAAGCACCCTCATGTTGAATGATTTCTAGTGCCTTAGCCACCATCAACGTATCCCCAATTATAGTACCATCATCTAAATACCAAGCTTTTAAATCCAAGGTACATAGCTCAGCAATTTTATGGACCAAGGAATAAAATTGAAACCAAATATTGTCTCCTCATTGATTCTGGCCCCACAAAAAGCTGATGTGGATCGCTGTGGTGAGAGTATTAGAAAATAGATCTCTCTCATTCATTCTGGCCCTACACCAATACAAAAGGAAGACAAATATTTACATTCTATTTATACCTCCCACTTTTGTTCGCCTGCCTCCCCCACTTCTTCCATTATGCATCCACAACTGCTCCGTTTCTCTCCAGAACTTTTAGCTAATGTTTCACCTTTGTGTAGTCCCTTATTCCTCTCCAGCATAGAAGGTTAAAACAAAATTCCTTTTTTAATGGTTCGGGATTTTTTTTTGATCGACAATGGTTTAGGGTTTTTATTTAGACTTCGTTTGATTTTGTTGTTGTTGTTAATATGGTGTTTAGGTTTTCTCTCTGGATTACAGTCAAGAATGAAAACCCTAATTTAGTCCCCAATATTTTCGACCGCTACAAGATCAACAATTCCATGAGCTTGGGCTTCTGTTGATGACATAAAAATGTCCCTTTCAATGTCTTCGGATACAGCCCATAACAGATTGCCCGTTCTTTGTACATAAACCCTTGTGAGGGTTTCACAAAGTTTCAACAGTTCTTCCGCTTCCAAGAAAAATTCTCTTGTTTTTTCCTCGTAAAAAGAGCTAGCAGGTTTTGGATCATTACCCTGATGTAACATAATGAATGCTTCCTCCATCTCAGTGATCGAAAGAAACAAAAAAAAATCGAATTGAAGAATTGTACATGCATTTTTTGCGCATTGCATACGACTCTAGAATGTAATCGACTTTTACCTAAAGTGAAGGATCTATCAAACCTAGATCGGTAAATAATCCATTTACCAAACCCATATCGGTAAATAATTCATTTAAAAAAATAAAATAAGTAAAAAGCAAGAAAATGATGAAAATCAAATAAAACAGAAAAAAGAATGTCAAGGAAAGTGACAAATTCTATTAAAAAAAATGAAAGTGAGAAAAGATCATCGTTTTCACCTGGTCCTGAAACAAAAATCCCCACATTTATAGCAAGTCGGATTCCGATATTAGATAAATCGGCGGATAAGAATTTTTTTCAATCTGTAATGGAAATTACGTTGGGATATAAGACGAAACATCCCAAACCATAAAGTAATTAGGGTTTGCTCTCTTCTGTTTTATTTTGATTTTTTAGTTTCTTTCTTATGTTTACTGATTCATCTTTTTTGGGATTTTATAGGTGAGGGTTTTTTAACATTAGCAGGGGTTTTCAGAAGTCATTGTTTCAACACTGTAAAATATATATCCAGGAAAGACTAAGATTTTGATGGGAAACTGTGTTTAACGACAGAGATAGAATTCGTGCATTGTTTATATTACCAAAAAATCTTCTGGTAGCATTGGTTTTTGGTTTCCAGAGGGATAACCACCACCGTCTCATTCGACATACCAAGTATGTAGTTACCCTCACTTGGAGGACATAATCTTACAATTTCTTATAATTTAGCTTACACAAGTTATTGGTAATGCAGTAAAAACAACACCATTTCATATGGATCATAATAATAGTGGGATATAACTGATTTTAACAGCATATGGTGCTATAATGCAAGTTGACCTTGCCCCAAGGTGAAATTTTGATATTCCAGTTTGATAAAGAACGGAACTTAAGTGACAGGTCGGTGGCAAACATGTGCATTGTTTCATTAAGGAAATTTTATGAATGTTTATATGATTGAATTTCTTCTCTATGGATTACTATGTATCGGATGTTCTGTATTTTGCATACAAAATTTATTATTTCGGGTTACCTGCTCGAAAGGGACATATATTCCATCTAACTGTGAATATCCTAGGAAGAATCTTGGGTGGTATTCCATATTCTGACAGAGTTGATGCTTTACTAACTATGTGATATTTTAGCTTAATGATGAATCCTGAATTATATTGTGCTCTCATTCGACTGCTCTAAGAAGAGATTTAATAGGTCTGAATATTTTTGCTTCATAAGCACAGAAGGTTTACTATTAACTCATTGCTAAAGTTACTACATTA
>JAJJMC010014297.1:2521494-2561365 GCA_023531435.1 Papaver californicum | reverse complement strand
CAAAACCATACATACACAGAATATGATGAAACCAATTTTGGTTCCATAAAAACAGGCATTAAGTAAAAAACACCAACATTGTTGGTCACAACCATACATACACAGAATATGATGAAACCAAATTTGGTTCCATCAAAACAGGCATTTAGTAAAAAACACCAACACAGTGGGTCAAAACCATACATACACAGAATATGATGAAACCAATTTTGGTTCCATCAAAACAGACATTAAGTAAAAAAACACCAACATTGTTGGTCAAAACCATACATACAAAGAATATGATAAAACCAATTTTGGTTCCATAAAAACAGGCATTAAGTAAAAAAACACCAACACTGTTGGTCACAACCATACATACACAGAATATGATGAAACCAATTTTGGTTCCATCAAAAAAGGCATTAAATTTGGTTAGGTTAAAACAGATGAAACCTAAACCTTGCTACAAACAGATGAAACCTAGATGAAAATCAGTGAAACCTAGATGAAAATCAGTGAAACCTAGTTTCAGAAAAATGTAATAGACATTAAGTAAATAAATTAGGTCAAAACAGATGAAACCTAAAACCTTGCTACAAACAGATGAAACCTAGATGAAAATCAGTGAAACCTAGTTTCAGAAAAATATAACTGAAACCTAACTATGAAACCGGTGATTTCGAAAGAGATGAAACCTTATTAACCAAATACATCGATGAAACCAAAATCGTGAAACTAAAAATCGTTGATGTATTTTGATTTTCAACCATGAACAATCACAGAATATGATGAAACCATAAACTTCAATTTACCTTTTGTAGATTCTTGTTTTTTAACTGTTTTATTGAGTTTTTTCTTCATTTTTTTTGTCTTGTTTCTTCACCATTTTTAACGATCTTGAATAGCAACTTCAGGTAGATGATGATTAGTTAAAAGTAGAAGACGCAATTCTACTGGTGATGATCAACAACTGTTTTAGAATCAGAAATTTAGATTGATGACGACTCAATTCTACTGATGATGATGATTTATGTGATGATTTGTGTTTCAGGTAGTTTAATGTGATGATTGTTGATATGGATGATGATGACGATGATTTGGTTTCAGGATTTTTTTGTGAAGATTTTGAATCTGCCGAACGGTTATTTGGAAGTTGTAGAAGATAAAAGTTAAGAGGGAAATAATGAGTTCCGTCAATTTTTGGCGTTAATGAAGTTGGGCGTGAGAAAAAAATGATGTTGGGCGTGAGCAGTTAATGAAGTTGAGATGAATTATAAGCGAGGGTAATATGAACAGTTGGATTGTAATGGGTTTTTTGAGTCAAATTTGTTTTGTTGGTTTTTATGTAGTTGGATAATGACACATTTGGGCTTATAACCCATGGGCTGTTAACACAACCCAAATACGCTTTTACAAGTTTTTAGGGTGCTGCTACTCACCTCAAGCCACCCCTCACTTCCGTCACGCGGGGTAGATAGGTTTATAATTTTGTGTGCCAGGCCCAGCAAGTATTTTGTATGGCCAAAAATGGCCTTCTTATTGCGAGAGTGGTGGCCCTGAAAGACTCAAACTAAACTTCTTGAAGAATGAAACAAGAAAGTCCCAGAACTAGGCCCAGTCTGAAAGACACGAAAATATGCCATTTTTTAATATTTAAACTCCGCGCCACGTTCTTCTTCTACTCAGAGTTGGGAGAGTTTGAGTAGACAATCAGGACAGAAAAGATGATGAATTACAAGGATCGCCTAAAGGCAGCAGCGGATTTAGTTATTTCTAGTAATCATCATCAAAATCAAGTAGCATTAAACTATGATGAAATTGGCATAACAGCTACACTGAAACCTCATCAAATTGAAGGAGTTTCATGGCTTATTCAAAGATATCTTACTGGCGTCAACGTTATTCTTGGTCAGTCACTCCATTCCATTTCTAGTCTAATTCATTGATTTCCTTTAAATGTAACTCAATAGATTTTTGGTTGTCTATTTTGCAGGAGATGAGGTTGGGAATTTGGGATTGCTTACTAAAACCCTAACTTTTTAATTTCTACTTTTCTTTTTTAGACTTTTCAAATTTCAGTATTAGCTGTTGAAATCAATCTATTAGGGCAAGCTCGGTAGTGTTCCAAGAGGTTTAGGGCTCGAGTCCCACCAGCATCGTGGGGGGTTTTTTTCTTTCTTTACGCTCAATTGCCTCAATTGGTAATGGAATTCTACTCATAATGAGTTTAGTTTTGATTTGTGCAGATGGGTCTTGGGAAGACTTTGCAAGCCATCACTTTCTTGAGCTATTTGAAGTTTCATTTGAAGTCACCTGGGCCATTCTGTGAGTAAATCTTTTGGCTGTCTTCTAGCATTTTTATGATTTGATCGTTGCTTTGCATATGATTACTGATTTTGGAGGATGTTGTTGTTGTTTTTGTAATGAATTTCTTGTTTCGTTGATCTTTTCAGTGGTACTATGCCCTCTCAGTGTGACAGATGGTTGGGTGTCAGAGGTAGCCAAGTTTTGTCCCAAACTGAGGGTTCTACGATATGTTGGTGAAAAAGAAGTCAGACGCACTCTGCGAAGGAAAGCTTTTGAGCATGTAATGTAGTATTTTTTCCTTGTATGGCTGTAAGTTTTTAGTAAATATCGATACAGCTCTTTCGTGCCAAGAATGTAAAACTGGGACTTTCCATAATTTGATATCGTAAGAACTATATGCTGTTTTGAGTTTTGTTTCTGAAAAGGAGCAACTACCCGAGTTGATTGTCATATTCTTGTACAAGTTAACTTTTATTCAAAATTATTGTTGAGCTAATGTTTATTTGTTATGTTTATAGGCTAGCACAGACTTTCCTTTTGACGTCCTGTTGACTACGTATGACATTGTGTTGATGGATAAGGATTTTCTTTCTCAAATTCCATGGCACTATGCTGTAATTGATGAAGCGCAGCGACTGAAAAATCCTTCCAGTGTATGTACTAAAATTTTAATTAGCTTTAGATTAATTTCAGTAATCCTACACATACAAACTACTTTTTTCAGGAGCTGTTGAGAGCCCATGTTCTTTTATAGCTTCTAAATGAACGAGTACTGATGGTAAAGTTGACCTTTGCATTCAATGCACATGCAGCTGCCTAATTGGTCAATATTTGCAGGTTTTATACAATGTATTGGAACAACATTTTGTCATTCCGCGACGGTTATTGATTACAGGAACCCCCATTCAGAATAACCTTTCTGAACTGTGGTCTCTTATGCATTTTTGTATGCCTATGGTCTTTGGTACACTGGAGCAATTTCTATCCACATTTAAGGAGGCTGGAGATCTATCTGCAGGTTTACTTTTCTTCTTCTTATCTTCTCGAAGTTTTATCAGATTACCTCTTCTTTGTTGTTCTTGAATTGAGTAGATTTTTCTCTATATTGAAATAATAACGGAGTACCTATCTGCTCTTTATCTCTGAATATTGTGTAAATATTACCTATTTCATGTCATTCTAAAACATCCGATTTCATGTGAATGTGGTTGCTCAACTGTTTCCGTATAAGATGCCTGCCATGTATGTGCAAGACACTTATGAATGTCTTCACAAGATAGTGATGGTAGTAAATGTTTAAGGGTATTACCTTCATTTGTTGCGTTGATGTATGCTGTTATTGATGAGCCTTAGTGCTTTTATGTTTTTCATTTTTATCCCTAAAGTTTCAACAACATGTTATGTGTTGTTTCCCGTCATTCCTAAACATTGGTTGCAACTCCACAAGCTGTGTTATTGGACGTGTGCGCTAGTTAGCAGGCTAGAATCTTATAAGCTTTATAATTTAGCAATTGTATTATTCTAGAGAATTTAGTTGGTAGGGATCTGAAGCCCAGGATTATCTTTTTGGGAATATGGATGATTCGCAACGACCTCGCTTAGGTAGTTACGACAAGTTTTTTTTAGTTGTGGTGAAAGGAACCGTATTAACAATTTGCGGACGATAAGAAAAAGAAAGGACCTGATCAGAAATGGTTGTCGACCCATTACTCCAGTACACTGCATTACATTGTCTGCAATTGTTGCGCGATGAACTTAAATTTCAGAACAAAACAAACAATAAAATAAATAAAGAAAAGAAGGGTCCGATTAGTTGTTATAGTAGTTCGGGATAGAGTATCTGCTTGAATTTCCTGATTTGTTATTTCTGATTAAATTTGCTAAAGCTGTTTAAGACTACAGGGGAACGATTCCACGGAAACCTATTCCCCTAAAAATATTATAATTCCTTGGAGTGGTGAAGATGCTTTTCCATGATATTATGCTGAACATAAGACCAGTATCTGGTTATGCTTTAGAAGTAATGGATCTCTTTCTTAGGAATTAAAATATTGCAAAAAACAACTGGATTTTGTATTGATTGCATGAATTAATCTATATTTACTCAAATCAAATGGTATCAATCACTGACTAGATAATTTGGTTATACCCACCTCTTGTTTTTACCTTATTGTCAATTGCTCGAACTGGAAGAAAGTGAAGCTGTTTGCTTCTCAATAGTTACCCGTTGAATTAATAGGACGTCAGAGTTTCCTTGCTTCAGCAGCTTTTAAAACCATTGGTGATCCTTGAAATTAAGGTAAACTAGATTATCTTAATGAAATATAATATGCCTTATTTTAGCAGGTCTTGACGCAGCTAAGGTCAAGGAGGGATTCAAAACTTTGAAATATATATTGAGAGCATTTATGCTTCGGCGAACAAAAGCAATGCTTGTTGAGTGTGGAACTCTTGTCTTGCCGCGCCTCACTGAAATGACAGTGTTAGATTCCTCACCCTTGTTCTATATCGCAAACTAGCTGCTTATATAGTGCTCGTATGACTTAGTCATTTGGTTTCGATGTTTTTGCTTTCTTATCTTCTATTTTTTCTGTTCACAAATTGTAAACTTTTATAGAATTTATCTCTATAGGATGGCACCGCTGGTAGCCCTACAAAAAAAGGTCTACATGTCAATATTGAGGAAGGAGCTTCCTAAGCTCATTGCATTCTCTTCAGGAGCTTCTAGCCCATCCTTACAGAATATTGTACTGCTACATTCCTCTACTAGTTTGTTAACTCCTTCAGCTTGTCATCTCTTCCTTCAACATGTCTGTTCTTTATAATCAGTTATTCATGTACTACTAAGTGTGTTTCTGGTATCTCATTATGCTGATATGATATGGTTATGTTGTGTGACATTTGGTAGTTGGTAGTCATTACTATGGGCAAACACTAAGTCACTAACTGACTAGCAACTTTAAACATAACTGGTTTTCTAACCGGATCTTTGAGTTCTAATTCCTCTGCGTTTTGGGTTAATAGAATGGTAATATATTATGGAGTTTGTTCTTGTATTAGCATGAAGGTTTTTCTATTTTTGAGTACTCTGGCGGAGCTCTAGGACTAACTTCTTTTTGATATAATTGGAGGTTACAGTTGACAAGAGGATATGAATATGACAGCCAACACAGATTACTTTATTCTTTGATCAGTTTAAACTATACTGAAGTGAGTTGCTTACTAGTCAGGATGTCTAGAGTTGCATAAGAAGACCAGGGTCAGTTAGGTTCATCTGTTTTTATTTTAAGCAACTTAAATAAAACCAAGGTGAATAAATTACTAAATTCAGGATGTTTAGAATTGGTTAAGAATATTTGGGCCGAGAGAGGTTCATGTGTTCCCGATCAGATAGATGACTAATTTATGACCAGATTTTATTTTTTTTGCTGGGCTGGGTGTATCAATTCCAAAGAGGAACTTAACCAATTTCTTACGTTTTTTGCCTGGATATGCACATTTCTGGATTAAGTGAAATTCTGCATCACATGCACGTGTTACTTACAATTGGTTGTGCTACTTGTTCAGGTAATACAGCTGCGGAAAGCATGTAGTCATCCTTACCTCTTCCCTGGTATAGAGCCTGAACCATATGAAGAGGGTGAACACCTGGTTCAGGTCATTATCTTGTTTTGATATATCTATTGAAATTTTCTTTTTGGGGATCAATGCATATTGTACAGAGATGATATCATTTCAGAAGTATCTAGATATAACAACTCGTTCGTTTTCTGTATCGTGGAGGTGTATCACTGATATGATGAGAATTTCTTACTACCATACTATTTCTCTTATTATTTGATGAACATTGGCTAACCTTCTTGCTTTTGAATGTTATAATGATTTCAGGCCAGTGGTAAACTTCTTATCTTGGACCACCTTCTTCAAAAGCTACATACCGCCGGGCATAGAGTTTTACTGTTTTCTCAGATGACTCATACACTTGATATTCTCCAGGTTTGGTTGGTTATCGCTAATGAAAGTTACTGAGCAATAGGCCCATATTGTCTATGCATCTTCTTATGTTTGTATTTCGTTTGTAATGAAGGACTATCTAGAGTTACGGAAATATACATATGAACGTCTTGATGGTTCTGTTCGTGCTGAGGAACGCTTTGGAGCAATAAGACGGTTCAGCGAGCAACACGTAAAGGGCTCTACGAATTCCCAAAATGATCATAATGGTGCATTTGTCTTTTTGATCTCAACTAGAGCAGGTGGAGTTGGCCTAAATCTTGTTGGTGCCGATACTGTAAGTTGTGATGTAAATTGTTACGGTTCATTTTTTTTTCCCCTCTGTTTTTGCCCTTTTATATATTAACAAATTACTGTAGATGTTATATTGCTGCATAAGTTTCCATCTTACCACTTCCATTCACTAAGGCGCATAATTCCACCACAAGTACCATGACTATCATTGCCACCATTTCACCAGTTAATGCCGACTCTATCCTACTAATACCTATTCCAAATGTTCTTTTGATTTAAATTTGGTGAACCAACATTGGGAGTCTAACTCAACGAGAAAAGTTGTTTTCTCTAGCTAACTTGTATCAATATATAGTTAACCCTAGATCATTTTCATTTTCATCCCACTTGAGATTGATGATGTTTCAGGGAAGTTTCAAGCGCTGAAATGTCCTCATCTTACGTTATTATGCTTGCAGGTTATATTCTACGAACAAGATTGGAATCCTCAGGTGGATAAACAGGCTTTGCAGCGTGTGCACAGAATTGGGCAGATAAATCCAGTTTTATCTATTAATTTAGTAACAGGTCGAACAATGGAGGAGGTGAGCTGTAAATCTTATGCACAACTGGCATAAAAATAATTGAGCTGAAAGTTGTCCTGTGTTCGCGATATGTATAGGTCATTATGCGGAGAGCAGAGAGGAAGTTGCAGCTTAGTCATAACGTGGTCGGCGAGGATGATATGAGTTATGAACAAGATGAAATGGGAGCTGATATCGGTGACCTGCGCTCTGTCATATTCGGGTTACACATGTTTGATCCCACGAACATTGATCAAGAGAATCCGAATGAAGTTAACACGAGGGAATTGATTTCGATGGCTGAGAAGGTAACAAAAATGCGCCATGAAGCATCTGACAACCAGGATAGAAAATTTGAGCTTAATCCAATGGATGTGTTGGGGGGAGATGATTATTCCATGAAAAATACTCCCAGTTATGATAGTTTTGATCCTGGCCTCGATGAGGCATCATATCTCTCATGGGTTGAAAAATTCAAAGAGGTATCACAGTCTACTGATAACTCCAATCAGGTGTTGAGCAAAAGAATACCTGACGAGAGGATAGAAAAACTTGAAGCTGCAAAGAGAAAAGCTGAGGAGAAAAAGTTGTTGAAGTGGGAAGCTCTTGGTTACCAGTCGCTAGCTGTTACGGACGTTCCCGTCTGCAATGTGGATAGAGATATGATGTTGACTGGCTCGGGCTCGGTTCAATTTGTGTACGGAGATTGTACTGTTCCATCTAAAGTTTGCCCATCTGAGCCTGCTATCATATTTAGGTAACTTCCTCTCGTTCTTTCACAAGGACATGCGATATTAAGTTTCAATTGGTTTCTTTTTGGTCTAATATGATGCTAGATTGCAATCAGGCTTGTCTAGTTGAATGATCTAACTTATCTTACATTTTTTTAACGTGTCTCTTGAGTTTGCCTTTTTGTCTTCCTTTGGCTTCTCTTGACGTCTGTTGTCAAACAGTTTTAGAATAAAAGGAGTAGGTAGCCTAACACCATGTACCATGAGCTCCTCTCGAATTCAAGTCTTGAGTAGGATTTTTAACCGCATGCCCGATCGTGAGACTGCGTCCGATGGCACCTTGCTCCGATCTGAGCTATGCAAGAAGGAGATCTCCCTTGGTTCTTGCCGGATGTGCTTGATGGTCCCCCATAATACGCTTACTTGGGGACTTCTGACTCCTGCTGTTCCAAGAGTCTCTGCTAGTTGAACAATCATTTAATTGATATCGAACCTAACAATTTTACTGTAGGCTTGTTATTTAGACACTGTACCTTCTCAAGTCAGATTAAGAGTCTATATATGTTTCATATTTTACTTCTCAAAATGAGAGTGAAATATTTCTCTGGTTTCTCCTGTGTAAATATCATCTATGCGCAGACTCCCAGAGTTCTTTCTTTTTGTTTTCTTGTTACCATTTTGGTAATGCACTTTTTACTAGAATCTCGCAAGTGATTGTATCGAGTATTTTACGTATGAACCCTCCAGGTTTAGATTATATTAAGCAGGCATTAGTTCCATACAGTAAATGTGCTCAACAACTATGCAGAACCCACGTGTCTCACACCCATGGTCTAGATTCAGCTCTTAGTCTGACTCCTAGTACTGCGCCTTAAGCATGTTAGCCACAACTCAGTTGAGATTCTTACCATGTTTCCATTACTGGTTTTAGTACGTGTGTCTATAAATCATTTGTTAGCAGTTGGTGTAGGTTCTTAGTTATTGTGGATGCAGTCAATCGATCCACTTTAACTGGTAGGGTTATACCATCATAATCTAGTAGGTGCATATTTCGTCATTTTCTGTAAATTTAGGTGGTTAGTTGCTTATTTGCAGTTGTGTTGATAATTCTGGACATTGGGGGCGTGGAGGAATGTTTGATGCACTCGCTAAGCTTTCAGCAAGTATCCCAGAGGCTTATAACCGGGCTTTTGAATTTGGAGACCTTCATATGGGTGATCTCCATTTGATTAAGATAAAAATAGACGGTACTGTCTGTCTGTATGATCTATATATGCTTATGCTGCTTTACTTTAGAGCTTTTTGTTATTTACGCAGCCTTCGTATGAATTTCATGTTCTTGTTTCTCAGAGGAGCAAGAAAAGCAAACTCCTGATGGAAATGATCCTATGTGGGTGGCATTGGCTGTTGTACAATCGTATAATGCTAGGCGTAAGATCCCACGCAGCGATATCTCTATCCCTGACTTGGAGAGCAGCTTGTCAAAGGCATCATATGCTGCCTCTCAGCATTCGGGTATCTGACTCACATGTTTCTAATTCAGTAAAGTCCTGACTTTTCTGAAATTTTATTGATCATTTTGAATGCTCTCGTACAGGTTTTTGTTCATGATCGACATATGTAATGGCATGATTTCTTGTTCCATCTAGGCATATAGTTACTCCAAAAACCTTACCCCACTCAAATGCATAACAAGTTTCCAAATGCTGATGTCCACTATTCATGGCAGAACTCAACGTTGACAACTTGACATGCCTACTATTATTTAGTATAGAAGGACATCAAAATTTTCTATATTTACATATTGTTTTGATTATTCTTTTCTTTCACATTGGGTTAAAGCATGTATAGGTTTATGAGTTAATGTGAGACGAATATATGACGAGTTTGATATCTGAGCCATTATCATACGATTGGATATGACTAGTCGATCTAACAACCATTACTGCATGATATCTAAAAGCATCAATCCACATACCACGCATTGGATATCAAAGTGGAAATGGACGATCAGAGTGGTACACTGTGGAGCGGCTTTTGCTGAAATATGCATCTATGTATGGCATCAGGATTTTTGTGTATGTTTCTTCTCCATCCGACCTCTTCATCAGTAGGGATAGAAAATCAATCAGTTATATATATAGAGAGAAGGTACAGCTTAAGTAGTTATATCCCTTCTGCTTATGTAATAGTTTTTCTATAATATTTTTTCTGCAGGTATTACTTTCGGCGCTGAAGTTTGAAATAGCCACAGGTTACAGAACAATCATGGACAGACTTTTTTTTTTTTTGAAGGAAACGAGTGTTAAAATCTTGTGCTAGTATATGTAAACACTAGAAGTCTTCTATATGTGCTTATTTTTATCCTAAACACTATAAGTCTTCTACAGGGATTAATTTCAAGGAGGGAATGAGTAACCAGTGAGATAATATTTTTACTCACTTTGCTCATTTGTTACATAGACCAAAAAACAGGAAAAGCTCCTACTGAGAAATCCGTACCTCTTAAATGTTTGCTTAACGCGAAACAGAAAAAAATAATGCTTATAGCTACTTCAGATATGATTTTTTTCTTTCTTTCTCCTCGGAAAGTTTAAAAAACATAGCAGGTGGCCAAGCAGGATGGCAACCTGCCCAGCAGAGTACTCTGCACAAGTGCAGTTTTCAGTTTTAGTATCCCTGTGTGCTTACATCTAAAGATGCAATACAGGGATGAGCTAGAGTATTTAGTTTTGGCAACCAGTTTTTTGAAAACTGCCGAAAATGTAAGTTTTGTGATTTGAAGCATCTAGGTTTGGAACGATCCGGAGCCTAATTCTGATTACTATGCACGTTCCATAACTGACGTGTAGATGAGCGCATCCTTTATCGTTCCATATATTTTAGTTGCAATCATCAGTGTTTAGTTTATGTTGGTGAATATTTACTTCATTCTAGAAATAGAAAGATAACCAAAGCCGATATCATGAATAGATGTCGTTCCTGTTCAATCTCTTTTACTGAAGCTTCATTATGTTATATAGAAATGTGTCATCTGATGCTTAAATTTTTTAGACTGCTGTTTGTTTTACTTCTGATCGCAAGTTGTAGTTTTTTGTTGCATATGTTCGTTGGAGTATTGAACCATGATTGACTGATTGTTCTAGCTTCTAATTTGTTTAAGCCTCATGCCATTCCACCAAATTACTAGGGAGTAGGGATTAATCACAGAGATGTCTGACGGGTTTTATCCTGAAATTTGGTTGCTATAAACATGGCGCGTTCAACAAAATGATCGATATATTTATGTTGGTAGTGTCCAATGAGATTAATAAATGTTGCATAGCCAAAGTAGTAATGGGATTTGAGCAACAGCTACCAAAAGCAAAAGATAGTGTCTTTTGGTGGAATACATTTTGTATCTACAGACTCCTTCAATAAAGACTACCCTTTTCATGATTTTAACCAAAAATACAGCCATGCAGAGGAATTCCCATCCTATTACAGCATAATAGTAGTAACTAGGATTCCCCAACAAAATTATTCTGGCGACCACGGATATTACGACACCAGTAAAAGCATATCCGGAGTAGGAAACAATATCAAGAAATGGCGTATCATCATTCCCTAGTGAGTGTAATATTCCTTTTAGAAGCATCACTTGTAGAATCCAACCAAGCACTCCCTTTCTGAACTGCCTGTGTAGAGCTTCTGGACTGAACCTGCAATGCATCTCAATATCAATCGGTAATAAAGAAACCGGTCGACCAATTCGCTGGCTCCTTATTGTGACGAAGTCGAGATTCAAGAGTGACTTACCTCCCAAGAAGACCCAACAGGAGTCCAGAGAGAAATACATAGGTAACGAAGGCCATCAATGGAATGTAGAGATCAGGTGCATTTATATCATAAATTGGAGGTTTATAGGACAGTTTTCCCTGGTTGGCATGAACTGGTTCAGTTATCCGAGTCCATTGCCCCTGCATATATGTGTCATGAAAATGAAGAAAGAAACGAGTCCATTCTTAATTGTAAGAAGAAGAAGAAGATACCACAAAACTTTATGTACGGGTCGATGCGTACGTTACCTTGTGGGTAAATGGAAACATGATAATTTTCAACTTGTTCATGACATACTCATCATTCACTTGGAAATAATATTGTGGATCAGAGAAATATCTACTCATCTGTAACATAGAGTATTAATTAACACATACTACTTAAACTTTGTATTAGAGATATTAGTAAAATGGAAGTTCCATAATATTTGTATTACTCACATTGCTTTGAACATATCTAGAACTTGATTCCATAATCTTCTCGCCGTAAGCTCCGATCAACCCACTTTGGATGAGATCAGATTCAGCTGATCCGAACATGAATTTTTTCTCATATGGCTTCTGTTTTTGCCCATTAATTAATATGCTTGGTCTTTGTAAATTGTCATTGACAGTGCTTGATGATTTTGGGTTATTACTAATGTATTGATACATTATTTGTTTTTTTGCTAGGATGAATAGTGGTGATGCAAAAGAAGAGTGGAAGTGGAACCAACTGTTTTTTTTTTATTGGTTACGGACTTACAGTGGCAAGATGGTCATTCAACACGCATGGACCGCACTCCAAGGCACACGCAGTCTTGGATGGTTATCTATCAAATTCAGATAAACCTACAGTGGTTTCACGAGGGTTCTCTGAGTTTATTCCTGATAGTTTTGGGTATCCGAGACTGTCGAGAGAGTACATGAGAACCGTGATTCCAACAAAATACGGCAGATTTAATTACTGAGATTTTGACATTCCTGATAGATTGTAATTTAGAGGATTCAAGTAAAGATCAGTTGGTTCTACTAGGTATGCATCTGCCGGAGGCTCGGTTATTACCTAGTATCTGTAAAAGCCGAAACCAAATGCTGTGTTCTTTTCAAAAAAAAAGATACAGTGCGGATATCCAATTTTTCTGTGATAAAGGTATGCCCTTGCATCATATCACAAGCCTTTCGTTGACACACACCAAGGGCTTACTTTCTGTCCCAAGGTAACAGTTTCTGGAAATCAGCAACCTCTACGCACTGAAATCACAGAGGGAAGTAAGTAGAGTGTTTTTGTTTGGCATTAGAACCACCAACACATCTGGTGAAAGTTTAAATACCCTGATTATGAACTTTTAATGTTGTTCGTTGTATCCTTCAATTAAGAATGTTTTGGTAAGACTTAAAACCCCATTTCCATAGAAGAATAAGAACTTGTCGTTTATAATGGTGTAAGTGAACTAAATTTCTAAATATGTCTGCAATATGTTCTTTTCCAGGCAGTGAAGGAGAGTATGAGTGATCTTGCGAATGCCACAAGGTCTGAGTGAAGATAAGAAGTTCGAATTCAGGGTTTTGCAACAATGTCAGAGAATTGGGCCGCCAAACTCTTGAATTTTGTATACTAAAATGTTCCAACAGAATGATAATTGACACTAGAAGTTTGTAATTTAAGTTCTCTGGGTATATGGAATCATTTTGTTTTTCATGAATATTTAGACTCCGTTTCATGATTTTCATCTCTCTTAAAATAGTCCCAAAATCACAGAAACGAAAACAATAGCATCCATTCAAAATACCCGAAGATAAATACTTCTATTACAGTAAAAATAAATAATACTATTTCCGTTTCAGCAAAAGTGTTATTATCATTTTTTTATTTTGGTCTATTTTTAGGCTAAAATAAAAAAATGGTAGTAACACTTTTGCTGAAACGGAGGAAGTAATAATAATAAAATCATCTAATGAAACTCAAAGTAACGATTGTTATTATTCCATTACCAACATTTCTAACAATTTTTTGATAATCTTGTCTTGTAAAATTCAAGAAATAAACCCCAGCTGATGAACAACCCATATCATGGAGAGTCTTGTTTCAGTCTTTATAAAAACCTGTGATCCAAATACAAAATACCCTCCTAAACCATGCCCAAGAACAGCAACAATGAAGATACCATCACTAAAAGCCTCGCAAATTTGAGGGCGACCCAAAACTAATTAGGGACAACTTTTTTAACCCAATCCCATGAGTGTGGCTAAGGGGTAACCTAGGGGTATGTAAAATTACCAAAAAACCTTTCACTAATAAAACCTAAACCTAAACCTATTTCACACTTACTCATTTCAAACTACCGATTTCCATCAACACTTTTCTCTTCTTCTTCTCTCAACTTCAAACTACCGATTCCACCATTTCAATTTCATTTTCAACTGATTAATCGTAAACCAAATCATCGTATAATCGTAAACCAATTAATCGTCGTTATTACAATCTAAAGATGGTTCGATCAAAGCAAACAAATCGTCAACCTCCTAATACACAGTGGCCGAATTTTGCCACAAGAATAAGAGATCGAGAGATAGTTGAAGAACAATACGAATAACGCTTAGAACGCGAAGATGTTGAGCTAGAAACGTAGACCGATTCCGACAATCAGCCTCTAGAGCACCTTATGGCTCCAATAAGGTAAGGAGTTTACCATTATTTGTGTTTATATTGATTGAATCGCATGAATTACTCACTAGAATATCAAGGGTTTTAGGTTAGATTGCACAATCGGTAGTTTCGTGATTGTATTAAACTACCGATTGTGGCAGTGTTCTTCATTGCTCATGAAAATAATGCACAATCGGTAGTTATATTTAGGTTATAAACTACCAATTGTATTCCTGTCTCCAAATTTTGTGATAATCGGTAGTTATGTATAGGGTTAAACTACCGATTGTGCAAGTTAGTGATCCTCAAAAACATCATGCACAATCGATAGTTAGATTTAGACATAAACTACCGATTATTCTACTAGATCCAAATGAAGTGATAATCGGTAGTTTCATTTAGTGTTAAACTTCCGATTGTGCTAGTTAGTGATCCTCAAAAACATCGATCACAATCGGTAGTTAGATTTGGACATAAACTACCGATTATTCTACTGGATCCAAATGCGTGATAATCGGTAGTTAAATTTGTTATGTAACTACCGATTGTACGTTTGTCCATAGACTTTTTGTGTTCCATTTTTTTTGTTAACAATCGGTAGATAATGTAGAGCCCGAGCTACCGATTGTGCACAATCGACAGTTAAGTAGTTTTTTTTACTACCGATTGTACAATCGGTAGTTACATTGATTTTTTGACTACTGATTGTTAACAATATGTTGAGTTCAATGTACTTTGTCTACCGATTATGTACTGAAATAATTTTTTTTTATCTTGCATCAAAGAAGGGAAAGGCGTTCTAAGCAAGGCCACGATACAATTATATCGGGGCCTCATCGTGAAGGAGGTAAGAAGGTTACCGCTAGTGCAAGACGACAAACGAGCACTAAGGGAATTGTTATATCTGAAGGAAATCAACCAAGTGTTCCAAGAAGTACAAACGAAGAAGAAGGAGGACCAAGTTCTCCACAAGCTCAATACTTCGAAGAAGGTGGACCAAGTGGTACCCAAGAAAAAGAAAATGCTACAAAGAAGCAAGCTAGGAAGAAAGGAGGACACAAGGTCCCCGACTCTTTGAAGATGAAGGGTCTACGACAAGGTCAAATCCCTGGCCTCCCAAGAGATGGAGGAAATCTATTGTTTGTGTACAAGGATTCTTGGGACAAAGAAATTTACTCTACTGAGGTAATAATTATAAAACACCATTCTTAACATATTGTCTTTTTATTCGTAGAAGTGTTTAATTATTTTTTAATTCGTCGTGTATATTAAGACCATTCTAATGCGGTCCGTCTACTCAAACCTACAGCTGCACCAACAAAGATGAACGACTGGTCGTTAGAAGGTGAGTGTGAGCGGTTCCAGCAAATTATACTGCACTCGGGGTTATCTACGGCTGCCTAGAATTCAATGTTACATCACGACCGGGTGTCGATATTGGATATTGGCATTCATGGAGAGGATGTATCCTGAGACCGATATTTTCCACATACCGTGGGGAGAGATGACCATCACACCCGATGATGTGGTGCAGATTATAGGTCCCACCGACCATGATACGGAGGTGAAATTTGACTATGTGAAGACGTTAAGCTGGGACCAGCTTTATGCTTACACCGAGAGGTTCTTCGGTTGGGACCGAGAGACCTCCGATGAAGAGTTTGGCCGGTGCGCTTCTTACAAAACCAGTCAATTCAGCATGGTTCATTTGATGAAAAGGTTCAAAGGCACCTTGGATAAAGAAAAGGACAACCAGAGTTCAGCGATGACCAGGTCAGAAATACAGCCACTGCATATCTTCTGTGCGTTTTGGGATGTGTAATTTTCCCCAATGCTAGTGGCAACCGGGTTGACGCCAACCTGTTACAAATTTTGGATCCCATCCACAAAGTTCAAGACTATTCGTGGGGCACCGTATGTCTTGCGTTTTTGATGGAAGAGATGAGAAAGGCATCCCGGGAGCAGACTAGCTAAATAGCCGGGAACGTGAGCTTATTACAGGTATTTTTAGTAACTCCATTGATGGTTTGATTGTTTTTTATTTTTTCGTCTTTTAAGAAACAATTTTCTCATACTTGGTTTGATATGTACACTAGGCTTGGATCTATGATCACTTCTCGTCCCTCGAGTTGGCCAGAGAGAACCCGGCATGGGAGATAGGCACTACCCGAGGCACCAAATTCATCTTTTCGGGCAACCATTCAAGGATCAAGGAGCAGGAGTTGATTACTTTGAGGAGAAAACTAGACTCCATGGCGTCCAAAGATGTTTGCTTTGGTCCCTACAGGGAATACCTAGCTAATGGTCGTATAGCACGAAGGTCTGAGTTGGCGTTCTACTATGGACCCTTGTGGCATCCAACCGGATATGTCATGTACAATGCCACAATGGTAATGCGTAAACTAGGTTTTGTCCAAGAACAACCTTGGAGTCGGTTCAAGGGCAGGTTGGAGCTGGACGTGGAGAATTGTGTTTGTGGTAAGGACTCGATCACAATTGTTTACTTTGGTAACACATCGGTTCAAGATTGGGAAAACATGATGCAATGTATGATCAACCAGGGGAGACCTGTCACCCGAGCCGATGAAGCATATCCTGGCTATATGGTATGAAATAGCACCAGTTTGCTCGAATATAGGTGTATCATCAAAGAAAAACCCTCGGGATATGAAAGGCTGGTACGTAACGTTATTTCCTTTTGATTTTAGTATTACGGGTCAATATTTTAGATAATAATCGTTTGATTATTATTGTCTAAAAAAAGAAAAAAAAAGGTTTGCATTTTTCTCGAAGAAGATAGTTGGGTGCATCAATGCGGGAGTGCCTCCATCATTTGAGACGATGAGGGAGCATAAAGACCTCATTGATAACATCGATAATGAAGACTATGTTGTCATGTTTGGAGAGAAATCTGCAAATCGGTCGAAGAGGTTAACATCAAAGCATAGTAAAAGATCTCGCGGATCAACGAGTGCTCCTCCTGAAGCAAATGTCTCTGAAGCCAATGCCGCTGATGCTCGTGCTCGTGTTCCTCGTACCAAGACCAAAAGAGTTAGAAATTAGATTCTGGTTGTTAACTTGATGGATATTACTATAGTGTTTAACATTACTGGTTTTAATGTCTAACATTTGAAATGATTATATGTTTTTTTTTTGAGTTATCATTTGATTTGCCATCGATTTATTTTCTTCAGATTTTACATTATAATCGGTAGTTAACGGGTTTGCACAAACTACCGATTGAGTATATTCAGCAAAAATCGGTAGATAATAAACTACCGATTGTGTAAGCGTAATACAATCGGTAGATAAATATATACCGATTGTATTTACCCCAGGAACTGCCTGTTCCTGGCCACTTTTCTTATGATAATCGGTAGTTTAAGAATTTCTTAAACTACCGATTGTGGTTGTACAAAATGTTGAATTTTTTTAAAAAAATCGATTTTCAATTTGGGGCTGCTTATCATAATCGGTAGTTTAAGAATTTCTTAAACTACCAATTGTGGTTGTACAAAATGTTGAATTTTTTTAAAAAAAATCGATTTCCAATTTGGGACTACTTATCATAATCGGTAGTTTAAGAATTTCTTAAACTACAGATTGTGCTTGTACAAAATTTTTAATTTTTTAAAAAAGTATAGAATTCCACTTTGGGGCTGCTTATCATAATCGGTAGTTTAAGAATTTCTTAAACTACCGATTGTGCTTGTACAAAATGTTCAATTTTTTTAAAAAAATTCGAATTCCAATTTGGGGCTACTTATCATAATGGGTATTTTAAGAATTTCTTAAACTACCGATTGTTCTTGTAGAAAATGTTAAATTTTTTTTAAAAATTCGAATTGCAATTTTGTTACCGTTCTGAATTGTTACCGTTGATCAACGACTATAATTTGTATTCTGATACACCTATAAATAAATGAATTTATATCTATCATTCCCATTTCAAATCCACATCTTTTACATTTCATAGAAAATTTCTAATCTCCCGTTTTCATAATAATGGCTTACGAAAATTTTAGGCTTAATACAGAGAATTTTACCGTAGAGGAAGATTTATCCCTATGCCGAAACATAGTATTACATTATTGATAGACACATTTTAGTGTCTAGATTGCGCCTTAGTTCCTATTAGGTTAGTACTCTTTAGTGTGCATTTACGTGTTTTATGGCTTTTGTAGGTACATCGGATAAATAAGGAGTTGTGGAGAAAATTGCTTAAGAAGTGGATAAGGGCACCCTCGAGTCAACCCGGTCAAATCGGGTCAAATCGGGTCAAACATGAGTCAACTCGGTCAACCCGAGTTGACCGAGTCAACTGCAGCACGGGATCGGACGGAACTGCTGCATACAACTGGACACTTTGATTCATGGTAAAACTTGGATATTTTCGGTTCAAATTGATACACAAGATAGATGGGACCAATACAAGACTAAACACGTGAAGAATTAGAGGTTTACGCCGGAAAAATAGCCCCAAATCCGAGTTTCGCCGGAAAAAGGGTATTATACTTTGATTCGGATTTGGATGAATTTGGGAGTGTTTTGGAGAGTTCTATTAGGTTTAGAACTCTCCCTAAGGTTTCTACAACCTATATAAACCAAGATAAGCCAAGAAAAATCGGGGGAGAAGCCTAGAGATCGATTTTCGGAGTCACCGGAGTTTGGCCGGAACTGGACAGCGATCCGGTCACCGCCGGTGCTGTTCTTCATCTACCACGCCTGAGAAGACAACACAGCAACGTCCACAAGTGTTTCTGATTCAAACTGCTCCTGTTACCTATTCTTTTAAACCTTTGTTGCTTAGAAACACTTATGTAACGGCTGAACCCTGTTCTTCAACACTTATAAACGTATCTGTTCAGCTGTTGCACTATTCTTTAACCTTGTAATCAACTTTTTGAGCAATAAAGAGATCTTTTGAGCAAGTTTTCTCCACCATGAGCTAAGTCTATTTACTGGGATGATGGATAAGGTAATTTTCTCAATTTTATGTGATTTAATTATTTTCTAATAATTACTTATAATTCTTTTGTTATTAGAATTGCATAGTTTTAAATAGTGAAAACGGTTTTCTTTCAACAGTTGTGCTTTTACCTGATGGATTATGCTTGGTTAATTAATTTTAATAGTCGATGCTTGTGATTTACCTCTGTTTGTTAGCATAACGAAACCAATTTTGGCAATTACTTGCGCTTCAATTAATTTAAAAAGAATTATCTGATTAATCACATAGGTTGTTAGAATTACCTGATTCCTGATTCCTGGTCCTTTTAAAATTATTCAAAAATCATCTTTAGGTTATTTAGTCTTTTTCATACTCCTGGAATTTTCTAGAGTTAATTAAAATCATTATTTTCTAAAATCATTACGTTTACAAGTTCGAGAAACGATCACCTTATTTACCACTATTAAAATTACATCAATTATCCAGCAAGGGGTCATGAACGTCAGATGAATGGTTCAATGAGCATGGAATGGTTAGAACATATCCATGCTAACTTTTGTAATGAAACCGGTAACCCCAATAACCGGAACAGAGCATGCCTTTTTTGTCGATATATGGAAATCACTAGGGAAGTACTAGAATTTTCTTCTTTAACCGCTAAGGTGAATGAAAGAAGAATTAGGAATGAAACTGATGATGAAGTTGTTGCCAAATCTCTGGAGGAATGGAGAAGATGGAAACGTTCAGATTTCAGGTACCAACCTCATTTCGAGATCCTAAGAGTGATGGAAGAATACAATCCTTTTGTGTTGATTATTCTCCGAATATGTGAAGAATGTCTTCCCGAGCGTCATACGACCCGTTGAAGGTTTGATAATAGGTTTGCTTAAGTGTTTAAGTCTAATATGCTGATTTCTTATATTTCATTTCCTTTAATGTTACGCGATGTATGCCTTTTCGATTCAATGAAATGATTTATAAAAAAATTAAGAAATCCAATTTGGGGCTACTTATTAGAATCGGTAGATAATGGTATACCCAAAACTTCCGATTGTTAATATTAGTTCGAACTTAGTGTACATATTTTCTGTATACTCTTGTTACACCAGGCCTCAACGGGTTTTTTTTTTTGAAAAAAAGAGCCGTTAAGACTATAATCTATATAAGGAGGGTGACCTCTTCTCATTTATGCACCTCCAATAAATTTTAACTCTACAACTTCGAATAAATAACCGTATAGATTAATGGCTCAACCTATTCTCAACTAAAACATCAACTTTTTTCATTTCTTTTCCTCTACCGATTCTTCTACTCCCTTTACCCTTAAGTACTCCATTGAAAATGACTCCAAAATCTTTACCTAAACAATCAAAGAAGGGAAAGGAAAAGATGGTGATAGAGGAGTTCAAAACCATTGAAATCAATTCGTCAACCGATTCTGAGGCAAATATCTATGTTTTGGATCCTCGACTCGTTTTAAGGGAGAAAGACTTGTCATGCATAAACCCATACTACAATGAAGCTGGAGAGTACATATGTCCACTTCAGGGTGATCCTAAGGGGAACGAGAAGAAGAAGAAGAAGCAGGTTGAAACTAGGACCAAGTCGAGAGTAACAAGGAGTGGAAGAATTTCATGAGATCAATGAGATTGATCACTATGAATTTCTATAATGTGTTTTGTTTCGTTTATTCGGATGTTTTTAGTTTTTTTGAACAAGTTTAATGAACAATATGTAGTAAGTTTATTTGAACAAGTTTTTCTTCGGATGTTAAAATTGTTTTATGAAGTTAGATGTCAAGTAAAATCGGCATATTCGGTGGATAACTATGTTTCTAAACTACCGATTACGTACAATCGGTAGTTATTTATATCACTAACTACCGATTGTGGCAAGAAAAGTCCTGGACAACAAAACCATTATAATCGGTAGATATAAAATTTCAATTCCTACCGATTGTAAAAGATGAAGAGTTAGAAATTTTATAAATTTTGAGAAATTCAATTTGGGGAGTCACCTATAATCGGTAGTTTAAATACTCCATTAAACTACCGATTGTACAATCGGTAGGAATAAAAATCACGATGCTACTAAACCCTGTATAGTCCTTATAACTCCAGCGGCAACATGATTAGAATCAGCTCTAACAATTTAACAATGACCTAGCCATTCTACAAGGAAAGACAATACAAACACCAAAATCAAAGACAAGATGTACATACCATAACTATCCCCTGGCCAATGATGGAATAAAACTGTTGTTGCACTATTACCCCAATAAAATGACATGCATCATCATTTTCTTCTTAGTTGTACCCATTGTTTGATTCATTTGCATACCCCCATGGTTCATACTGCCATCCATTTCTTTCTTCTTTTTCTTTTTTTTTTACTGTCAAGGAGAGACTGAGAAGACAGATATTTATAGTACAGTAGAAACTGTGTTTTTACTCTGTTCACACCTACTCTCAACACAATTTGTTATTTTTCCTATTTTTCTTGACACAATTTGTTGCACGTCGTAACAAATTACAGACAAGACAATGAATTCGTGCCAAAATAAAATAAAAGCTACTGTCTAAAGAACTTTCTCGCCTGACTACGGTCAAGAAAAGAATAAGAGCTTGCCAAGTTTATGTCTCCGTTTTAATAAACATTAGCGGGATAAACAAAATCTTTTAAGGAAGAAATCGATTTTTTATTATTGGTATACCCATTCTAAAAATCACCATACTTTAATTGCAAATAAGTAAGGATAGTGATTTTTAAAATACATTACCGAATGAAAAGAAGGGTATTTATACATTCTGATTTGTAGGGGATGCACAAATTTACACTCCTGAAAATATACTTAACGGTAGTTGTCAACTTAGAGTATTAATTAATACACATTTCTTAAACTTTGAATTAGAGATGATAGTAAAATGGAGGTTCATTTTCTTTTGTATTTATTCACGTGTTTTGAACATATTTACAACCTAATTCCATAATCTTTCCAGATCAATCCACTTTGGAGGACATCAAATTCAGCTGCTCCAAACATGAATCTTGATTCTGTTTTCTAGCTAATTTTAGGCCTATCTAATTTTATGCCACCCATATTAGTAGATAATGGGTGTCTAATATATTTGAAAAATATATACCCTAAAAATAAACATTAGTTTGACTCTTTATGTTCTACATGGGTCCATAGTTGAGGCATGTTAACTAATTGTTCAAATTTTTTGAAAATGCAAGGACATTTTGGTACATCACCTTCTAAAAACATTGATACATGTAATCGTCCATGAGTTTCTCCACCTTTTCCTGTTTTAAACAGACTAGATGTAATGAAGTTACGAAGAAAATGAGAAAAATTAACAGCTTTATTGAGATCAGTGAACGAAGAAAATGGGTTAATCATTTTCAAAGATGGTCTTCAGGAAACCATTTAAGGATCAGTTGAATCTCAAAACCCAGATGTCCTAGCCTTCCAAAAGAAACACAAGAAAATCATCAATAGTTCTAAAAACAAAACGCCCACTCCCTAGATAAAATCTTTTAAAATTAAAGGTGCAACTAGACAAAAAGGAAAAGACCAAAGCATCACCAATGCTGCTCCTCATCCCTCATACACCTTCCCCCAAATTACCTCTGTTTTACCTAAGCCTCTTTCAGAAATCCAATTCCTTGTTGAAATACAATTAAACCAAAATGACAGAAAAAACACAAAAACCACAAGAAGGAGCTATAGGCTAAGAGAAGGCTTGATATGAACTTCAACAAAAGCGTCACAGGAAAAATCAATACTCTCTCTGAAGCTAAGAGAAAGAATGAATGCATAAAGATTGATTTATCTGCTCACAAAAGGTCAAGGGTCAAGCCTCTTGCACTAGTCATATTGTCACCAAAGATCAAGGAGTAAATATGGAGGCTGAAAACAACCTAGCTATGGCAAGCATGTGGATAGTCTCTCAACTAAAACCCTTAAGGTAACCTCTACCACTGTCAAATTTCCCTGCTATTTAGCTGCAAATTTCCTATCTGTTTTATCCATGTTAACCATTACACCCTGAGTATAATCATGTTAACGTTAACTTTCTCTAGTATGATAGGATATAGCATAATCATATTCAATGATCCTAATATATCCTATTTTCGGGAATTCTTTACCTTTTTAGCCTGCAATTGCCAAGGCCTATGAAAGAGAATTACTAGCAATTACCTAAATGATATGCTAAACAAGCATAACTCTGATATCATCTTTCCTTCTGAGACCAATCAAAAGTTCAAGAACCTCAAAAATATCTTGGGTATCATAGGTGTTACAATTATTGGTCAGTAGAGCCTAGTGGCAGCATTGACACACCTGGTGGGATTACCCTAGATTGAAAATCTTCCCTTCAGGTCTCCATCCTTGACTACTCCCCCAACCATATTAATGCCATTATATCTTCTGCTAATATTGCCCGTTAGTTATTCACTGGCTTCTATGGCATCCCCTACACTACTAAAGATAAAATTCAGTCCTGAATAAAATAGAAAAAATTGCTTTTAATCTCACCCACCCCTGGATTATCATGAGAGACTTTAATTTTTTCCTTCATGGACATGAAAAGTATGGCAGTCACCCCATTGATTCTGCTGAAGCTGCTATTTTTAATAATAATATTGAAGACCTGAATCTTGTAGACCTTGGTTATACTGCTTGTCTTTTTACCTGGTCTAATAGAAGGGAAGGGTCTTTACTAATTGAAGAAAGACTTGATAGAGGCCTAGCCTCTGACTCCTGGATCTTACACTTCCATAATACTACTATAGCTAGCCTTCCTGTTATTGGCTCTGACCATAATCTTATTAGACTCTAATCCTAACTTGAATCCTGGTAGGATTCCCTTTAAGTTTTTTGGTCCATGGTTGGACCATCAAGAGTGTAAAGACATTATTGCCCAATATTGGTCCTCTAAGCACTCTGGGTCTTTTGCATTTATACTAGCTAGAAAACTTAAGGACATCAAATGCAAAGTTATAATTTGGAACAAAGTTGTTCATGGTAATTGATAGATATATTTTTGTGTCTAATTTGTCCGCAATTATCTATTTTGTTAGTGCTTGATTTTATACTTATTGTGTGTTTTTATGTCTTTGTATGTATTTTTGAGAAATTAATATTTATGGAAAATCGGCTCAAAAAGTTGTTAAAAACACCCGGAAAAATCGATAAAGGCACTCACCAATTGGATTACGGGCACCCCTCTTCTTAATTCAAATTCGAAAAGGGAGGGAAAGTTACTTTACGTGAGCAAGAGTATCTGAGTTGTTTCAAGTGCGAGAATAATGGGATTTAAAGGCTGTTTTCGATTTCTAAAGGAAGAAACAATCAAAAGAAGTGGAAACACATCATTCATGAGAGTTCCATGCCGTGAAACAAGCTAGAAAACAGGTTCATGCCGGAAAAGGGAAGCACACTCTGATTCGAAAAAAGGTTCACGCCGGAAAGGCTTTGTGCAATTGGTGGCAGTGACAATAATGATATCTACTCAAGAGTAACCCAATTTTTTTAAAAAAAAAGAGTAACCCAATTTTCAGCAAAAATTTGTCGCTTGATTACCTCAAATTCATGGTTGGAAAGACAAAATGGACTGCCAGATATATTTAACTGCATAATGCTTGAGAAGAATGCATAATTCAAACTTCCCCTCCTAGTCATTGCCACCATTCATTTTGTTCAAGTTGTTTTATGCTTCTAAACTACGCACTATTCTATCGATAATAATCTGTGTAACTCTGACAACACCTAACCGAATGAATCTAAATAACCCACAAACCATGATCTGTTTACTTAGCATCTCAAAAATTGAACACTCAATTTATTTTTATTTTTTTTATAAAACCCTAAATTCATAATTCAAACAGTAATTATTCAATGAAAAGCAAACATGCAAACAAGGAGGAGTAAGAAATAGAACCAGTAATAACGAAATAAATCAACTGATTCATAACGAGTTGAGTTTGATTGCTTCTCTGGGTTCTTCCACTTTGAAAGCCGTTTTTGTCCCAGCTTTTTGTTCTCCACTTCAACATGGATTGCAGGTCCTCATCATTCTTTGCTGTTGCCATTCAATTGCCTCGATCAGCCATAGAGACCGGCCATCACCTATAGTTGTTACTCTGCTTGTGAAGGCCCTTGCTCCTTCGATTTGTTCTTGTTCATCCTTCACGAGGAGTATTACACCTGCTATAGTTGGACCTTGTCGGTAGATCTTGGACTAGGCTTAAGGTGGGTTATGTGTTCATGGTTTGGTCGTTGGTTCTGAAGTTGAGGGTTTTATAAATTGTTCTTGCTGGTGATGCAGTTTTACTTTATGAAGTTTTAAGGCAACGAGCCTTTCATATGAACTTTCAAAAAAAAGGCTGATACGGGTTTATTGTATCCCTTTCCACTTCTTGAGAATTTAATGATCTTCAAGTTAGATTGAGGATAGAATTTCTCTAATATAAGTTCATTTTTAGGACAGGATTTCCTGGGAGGATTGGGATACCAAACCAAAATAGAATTTTTTTGGGAGACAAATACTAGGGGTTATTGACAATTCTTCGTTATTTTTCTCTTCTATGTGCTTTTGAAATGGAAAGAAACAGATAAAGGTTTTTTTCATTTAAGGGAGAGAGATTATGGACGGAAGAGAGGTATTTGTTTGTCCCTTCAAAAAACATTTGCAGCACTCAGCAATGAGATTTTGTCAATCATACCCTAAGTTCGAAAAGTTTCAGGGCAAGATGAAGCTAAGTTAGACGGAAACAAATGACTTAATAGAAACGCAGGGAGATCCAGGCCATTATTTCCATCTTCATTTGGTTCTTAACAGAAGCAACACTTTAAAAGAAAACTACCCTTTCACACCTATGTCGCAAGTTGCTGATACAGCCAGCATTATTATCCAAAGAAGTAAACAAAGAGGAGCTCTTTCGATACATTCACCACTGAGACACACATGTTACCCGAATGTTGCTTCTTTCCCATATTCAGATACCCATTTCTCATATTAACTAAAACACATAATCCAAGTTATTTTGTCTCGATGTAACCAAAAAGCTCGAACAGACCATATACAATTGGCTGAACTTGTCAATTTGAGACATCATCTTTCATCATAGAAGGAAGATAGTTTGAGATTTTTCCTTGAAATTTCAAACATTCACACTTGAACCAAAAAGAAGAAAAAAACTATATACGTAAAACATGGTTTTGGTGTCATCTTAATTACTTACAATATTGCGAGAGTAGTTTAGTAGTAATAGCCGCTGTGATACCTATAAGACGAACAGTCATTTCCTTTGCTCCAGCGAAGTAAGAAACTACCTGGTACCTACTCGGACTGCATGCCTCTCAAGACACGTAAGATGGAGAGGAATAAGTTGAGGATGTCAAGATATAGAACGACTGATGCCCATATGTATTCATCGTATGTGAAGCGCTTAATCAAGTTGTCCGTGTCATAAACAATATACGCAGAGAAAACCATGGCACTCAAACCACCATAGATGGCAACTGAAGTTGGACCAAGTGGGAAGAACATCTGTTTACATAAACAAACAAAACAAAATTCGCACATGTGAAACAGACAGATTCTGACATGGGTGTTTGTATAAACTCACATAGAACATGTAATGCCAACAAATATTAGCTAATACTATGGTAGCATTAGGTTCATGATCCTGATATACTTCGAAACTTGAAAAGACACTCCATCACAGATGGAAAAGGAAAAGTCAGTTAAAGTTGCTTAAAGGTAAAATCCTAAAGATAGACCACAGGTTAAGTAGTCATTTTTGTGTTCCCAGCGATGCCCTTGAACTTGATACAAATTGTGTTTACAGAAATAAAACACGCGTATACTACTACAAACAAGTGAACTAACTAGATTTTCAAAAGTAAATATCTTTTTGTGAAAGTCTTTCAGATAAGCAAATTGAGGGCAGCTTCCTGTATGCAAACAATCAGAGATATAAAAATAAGAAAACTGACCTGCATGAATCCAGTTAGAATGAGGACCATGAGACATGTAAACAATATGGGTCCTAGATAGCTGAAGTCCTTGCCCTTCTTAGCAGCCCAGAAAGTGTATCCAGTCAACGAACATACCACAGCTGATGTCAAAACGAGTGCTTGGAGTACGATTCTTCCTATAAACAAACAAACGAAAGAATGAGACTCGCCTTTAAAAGTTATCAGTAATTATACAGCAATATTTCTTGTAGATATTTTCAATAAAATAAAATAAAATCCTGTAGATAATCTGAACTACCAAGATAAATGGACTAAACCTTCCAAATATTACTTAATTAAACATTTAAAGTGCAAAGTATGAAACATGAATATTCAAGTGTACTAACCATCTGTGTTTGCACATGCAACTGAGACGGTTACACTCAAACATGCAGTAAAGAGCCCAAGGAATACAAAGTTCAATGGATGTTTCTGTTGATAGATATACAATGGCACCATCACTGCATGAATTTTCAGGGTTATTAGTAAGCAAAATTATAATTTATAATTGTAGAAATAAGGACCATTAGAAACAATTTATCAGCAAGATGCCTAGGGATCAAGAAACACCAGCAGTCCAAAATCTCTAACAACAGACAGACACTGAGTATTTTTTCATCTGCACGTAGGGCCGTAGGGGGAGGCATATAAATCATTCAGTGCCAGGGAATCATAGTGAAATAGAAACTGATGATGAACCCAGCTAAGCAGGACCAGCAACACCTTAGTTCAGTCAAAGAGGAATTCTTGAGTCAGGCACAAGTTTCCAATGGAAATATGTTGATACAAGCAATCCTAAGCATATATCCTAGAGAAGTTTCACTATAGTCAATGTACTGCACAAACTCCAAAAAAATGACAGGAATGCCAACACCATGCACCAACCGAGAGCCTCCAAGCATGTAAGATATGATCAAGATAGTAATACAGTTCAATCTAATCATCCAATGCAAAATCATTCAGTGTCAGGGAACAATAGAGAAATAAAAACCAATTAACATCCCAGATAAACACGACCAAAGGCAGCTTGGGTAAGTTAAAGAGGAGCTGCGTCAGGCACATCCACACAAGCAATCAATGGAAATGTGTTGATACCAGCAAGCCTAAGTGGTGTATCCTGCAGAATTTTCACTCAAGGGAAATGTGTGGCAGAAACACAACGAGAACATCCAACACCACGCACCAAACGTGAGCCTCCAAGCATGTAAGGTATGATCACGTTAATAATACTATTTGATCTAATAACCTAGGGCATTCAACAGACTTGTAATCAGTTTCCAAATTTTCCTTCCCATTAACTACACAAATTCATCGAACAAATAACAAAGTCCGCTTCCACACCGACACAAATCAACAAAACTAAAATCAAACAACAATAACAAATACGACACCGCAAAATTCCAACTCTATAAAAAACTATCATTAAATACCATCACAATAACAAATCCATTCAAACTAATTCAAGATTCGTTAATCTCACAATCGGATCCATCAAAAATCAAGAAATCTAGAGAAAAGGGAAACTTACAGATGAAAGGCAAGATAGCGAAGAGAAACAAGATTCCAGAATTTCCTCTAAGGAGTTCATTAAGTGGAGCATAAGTAACAGTAATAGATGAGATGAAAGTAGTAAGAAGGATCTGAGCAGATAGAATTCCATAAACTTTTTGAATAAAACCCCATCTTAATTCACTTTCACCATAACTGATCCCTGGATATAATGTTCCTTCTTCTATATCACCAACTTTACTACTTACACTCATAAATACCTGCATCTTTCCCCACTCTTTCTTTACAGATCGCCGGTGAAGAAGAGGAAGAAGAAGAAGGAGAAATGAAGAGAAGAGAGATTCAAAGATATTTTTACAGAAAGGGTATATTCGTAGAGAAAAGAAAAAGAGGTTGTTGACACTGTCAATTACTAAAATGTCCCTTTGTTGTTTCGGGTTAAATGGGATAAAACCGGAACGATTTAACTCGACTTAGTTGAGGTTTTTAAGGGGCTGTCTACGGGTCCGGTTCCGCCGAAGTACCACTAGACCCAGAACCGGCTCAAATTAGACGTCAGACCTAATTAAAAACCTAGATACCCTTCGGGTTTGACTATCCCTTGGGTTTTTATAAATTAATTTTTATTTTTATTTTTTAGTAGTTAAAAATCAACTATATTTTTAGATAAATGTATTTTATTTTCTTTATGATTGTTAGGATGTAATTAATTTTAATATGAAATTAATAAAATTAACTAAAAATTAAATCTAAGAAAAACAAAATGAAAAATCCAAACAAAAAACTAGACGCAACGAAATCTTAGAATTTTAAATAAAATAAATAAAATAACACATACTTGCATGTCTTAACGGATATATCCGTTGGATACCCCAAATAAAATTAAATGAAACCTCAGTTTTAAGTAATTTTTATTTTATTTGTTGATAATTAAAAATTAATTATGCTTTTGATAAATATATTTTATCTTCTCCGTCATAGTTTAAATATCTAATTAATTTTTATATAAAATTATTAAAAATAACTAAAGGTAAAAATTTTAACTACTACAGTCCTTCGTTCTACCAACTGAGCTAAGATCGGATATATGCTAAGATTTAAGAATTCTTGATTTTATAATTCAAAGATGATCGTCATTCAGCCATTCAACATAAAGTAGTAAATACCCAAAGTTACTCCATCACGGATATTTATACTGGAACTTAAATAATGTTGATGCACCAATTGTTAATATCATTATGGGTTGGTGGTCTCTTTTTTATTTTTTTTGGTAGTTAAAAGTCAATTATATTTTTTTGACAAATGTATTTTGTTTTTTTTCTTTGTGATTGCTAGGATATAATTAATTTGTATACTGATAGGCACATTTTTATGTCTAAATTGCGTCCGATTATCTGTTTCGATAGTATTCGATTTTGCAATTATTACGTCTTTTTATGTCTTTGTAGGTTTTGAGAAATAAACATTTACGAAAAAATCGGCTCGAAAAGTGTTAAAGGCACCCGGGAAAATTGATTAAGGCACCCACACTTTGGATTGGGGGCACCCCCTTTCATTTCAAAATCAAATGTGGAAGGAACACGGGTGTTAAAGAAGTGAAAGTGTTGTCAACATTGTTTACGTGATTCTTGGGATCTTTTGTGATTCTATTTGACCCAAAAGCAAGAAGAGTTCAACACAACATTAAACACGTCGAGAAATAGAGATTGAAGCCGTGAAAATTGCTTCAAATCCGAGTTGTAGCCGGAAAAGGGATATTCACGATGTGGAGTTTGAAACAAGGATTTGGATAGGTTTTAAAGAGTTCTATTGGGATTAGAAGACTCTCGAGGGTTCCTACACCCTATAAATACCAAGAGGAGTGAAGAGAAGCGAGGACGGAAGTCCAGAGAAATCACCAAAACAATTCAGGAAATTCCGGTCATCTGCTACTGTTCGTCTGTAGCCGGAGAAGAAGAAGACGCAACGTTTGTAACTGTTGCTGATACTGTTGCTTAGTTCTGTGGTGTTTTTGCTTCTGTAACACAGCTGAACCCTGCTCTGTAACGCATATACGCGTCTCTGTTCAGCTGTGTTACATCTATTTCACCTTTGTAAACACTTTTTGGAGCAATGAAAGATTATTTTGAGCATATTTTCTCTACCATGAGCTAATCACCATTACTGGGATGACGGAGGAAGCTTTTTCTCTAATAATTAAGTGGTATGTATTTAATTAATTTATTTATGCAATTTATTTATGATTAATTGTCTTGATTGAAAATTGATTTAAAAGATTTTTATTAAGCAATTGTGATTCCGTTAGATGGTGCATGCCTCGGATTAGGTCCCTAGATGCTCCATGCTTGTGTTATACAGTTGTTGTTTTGAAAATCTATTTTTGCAATGCTTTAGAATCAAAATAAAATGTTTTAATTGCATGATTAAAATTACTATCACTTGATTTATTGGTTAAAAGTGGAATCCTGAATCCTAGTTCTTCCCCATATTTTTAAAAAGTCATCTTTATTTTAATCTATTTTATTTTCTTTAATTAAAATTAGGTTTAAAATTAAATCTTCACAAGTCTGAGAATCGAACCTCTTTTTACCACTATATTTTATCACATCATATACGAAGTTAATAAACTAAAGATTAAATTTAAGAAAAACAAAATAAAAAATCCAAATAAAACAACATATAGTTTCATGTAAAATAAAATTAGTAAAATAATATAAAATAACATATACTTTCATGTCTTAACAGATATTACCCGTTGGGTACCCTAAACAAAATTAAATGAAACCTCAGTTTTGAGTAATTTTTATTTTATTTATTGGTAATTAAAAGTCAATTATGCTTTTGATATGTATTTTATCTTTTCCGTGATAGCCTGAATATCTAATTTATTTTCATATAAAGTTACTAAAAATAATTAATGATTGAATCTAAGAAAAATAAAATAAAAATCTAAACAAAAAACTAGAAATTTGGATTTTAAATTTTAGTAATAAATAAAAAAAATAACAGCCTTAGTTTAGATAAAAAAATTAATTTCCGACCTACCGGATTCGAACCAGTGACCTAAGGATTAAGCTGCAAACTACTACAGTCCTCCGCTCTACCAACTGAGCTAAGGTCGGACATATGATAAGACTTAAGAATTTTTAAATTTATATTTAAGTTGATCGTCCTTCAGCTGCCAACAGAAAGTAGTAAGTACCCAAAGTTACTCCATCACGTATATTTATACTGGAACTTAAATAATGCTGATGCACCAAGCGACCAACTGTTAATATCATTATGGGTTGGTGATCTCTCTTGTTCAATTTGCTACCAGTTTATTAGTTCGTAACTGAATGTATGATACTAAAATGGTCCAACTGGGCATTATTTTTGCCTCCCAGAATTTCACGTTTTGTTCTTTGCGTAGATTTTAAGGTACTCAAATTTCAAGTTAGCAACTGTTGACATAGACTGCTCGTACGCCGCAGCTATTTTACTGATCAGGCGTATCATATGGTAAGCTTGCACGTTTGTACTGATCACGGAAAAGGTGATGGCTTGTAGGGGACTTGTGATATGACATTAGATTTTGTTAGTCTCATCTACTACTTATATGCAATTTTAGGGCTGTTAATTCCGTCTCCTGGATCTTTGTTACGTGAATCTTTAGTTCTGTTCTTCCTGCCCTGGATGACATGTTTGAATTTGTTGATAATTCATAACTGTGTTTCAAGACCAAGCACCAGACCGTGCGGACAGACTTAGAAATTTGAAACGTATATCGAGTATTATAAGAATCTGCTACCACCACAGAGTCTGAACTTGATTCATGACTGGAGAGTAGATTTCGGTTGAAAACAAAAATGGTTAAACAACAAAATTACTTACATGAATAGGTATGCGACATGTTGGGGAAAAATATAAACATTCTGATACATGACGAGTATTTTACAGAACAACGCACACAGTGAATGGGTTCTAATGCCACCGCTGAGTTATCACGCATTACTTCTAAATTCACCTCAACAAATCTATAATCACCAGCACAAGCTGAAGAAGGCAATAGATTTACTTGACACCAGCATCTCCACTAGATGGCAGACTATTTATCACCATGTTCTGCAACAACTCTATAACTGAAGTACAGGATGAATCCATACAATGTAAGACCTAGCTTTCACTTTGACTTACTATTTATCATGTATTTTTGTATACCACTGTCACTATTTAAAAGTCTATGCACATCGTTTTCACAAATCACAATTGAAGGACTACTGACTAGTAGATGCCAGTAATGATTGTTGCAACTTCTGCTAAGAGATGCAAATCTCTACCTGACAATTGTTTCTTGAGTACTGCATGACCACAGAAACATAGAGTAGTTTTAGATTATTTATGTGCAAGTGGTTTTTGTGAATATGAGATCATAGCTGGCCAACATTGTCTAATTTGAAATTCAGGTTATGGGAGAAGACTCACTTGTCTTCTTTACTAACTCTCCATGAATGACATCGAAATACTCCTTATTGCAAGTATACCCATTCTGAAGAAAAAATTGGTAACGGTTACTGTAAAAAATTGATAACCAATAGTCGTCAGTGACTCATAGCATCACTGATTCAACATTCAAGAAATGAAAAAAGATTGTTCACTAAAATTTGATAAAGAGTCCTAGTGTGGGCTTGAGCCAATTTTGGCAACTCATGTAACTGGCTATCGCCAAATCTAGGCTCCAGGTATTGGTACATTCAGAGTAATGCCAGTCACTAACTATCTATCGTCTAGTCTAAGCTCCAGGTATTTTCCATCTAGATGCTAATCTACATCATTAGCACAGTCCTTTTATTTGGGAAAGCTGGCTTACTACTCAATTCAAACTCCAACAATAGAAGGTTCACATAAAAGTAGTATAAAAAACATACAGAAATTGACCAAAGCTATATGATTTAGAGATGCGCTTACTTTCTTGAACAATTTAAGGTATTTTTGGTTGTCTGAGTGCACATGTACTTCCAAATAATACAAGTGATGCCTGTTCAGAACCCGAAATCTTTCCGTCAGATCCTAAACAAACATAAATATGTAAAATGGTAGAATCAAGATGATAAAAGTTACTTACATGTTGTCAGCGTTCTTCTCTACTGTCTTCACTAGCCTCTCAGCCATGTCCCCTCTCAGGTAATACATCTCATTTATCTGGCAATGCTTTTCCGAACCTTCTCCTACATTAATTGCAGTAACTACAAAAACAAAGTGTTGATCAAGAACTACCATAGCTCTCCAAAACTAAACACATTAATCAAGAACCGAGTAATATCAAGAACCCGGCCAAAGAATTACTTACTGTAACCCTCAATTTGATTGCCAGGAGCTACAGCAACAAGAGAGTACTCAGGGTATTCCGCCATGGTGGACATATAGTCTGACAAAGGTCCCATCTACAACAACAACAGCAACAGCACCGTTTTAGGATCAGTTTGATTCATTAAATTATTTGACTGGCATAATTAAAATAAAAAGATTCAAGTAAAGAAATTCTTACAGATTCCTGACCCATCGCCATATGGGTCATGCCAAGAAGATCACTGCTGCAGATCTCTCGAATGGTTGTCATTCTCTAGCTATAATGTTTACGATCTTTATCTTTGTTGCTTTTGGAAAATGTGCAGAAAATGAATTACAGTGCCGTTTTCTCTGAACCAAGAACTCAGAAGGCTTATGTGCAACAAACCAAGAACCGAATTACAGTATCTGTATTTTTCAACCTGGAAAATATATATTTATTGTGCACTAGACTAGAGATTTCTGGTGGCAGAAGAAAAAAACGAGGAGGCGGAGAAAAAGGGTCTTTACCTGAAATTTGAGAAGAATTTGTATTTCTAACAAGTGGGGGTTGATTCAGGGATTAACGCAGGTTTTATAGCTGCCCTGCATTCGTCAAATAGAATGGCATAGAGTGAAGGGAGGTTCATTGGTTAATAGATTGAAACAAAAGGGCAAACGCCTTCCCCAGCAAAGTAGGTTACTGCTATATAAAATGGGCCTAATTTTTTGATATTGATGTGGGTGTGGCTTTCATGGTAGTGAAATCTACTGTTAGGCCATTTTTCCCCACTTTTTTTACTCACAAACCCATAGTTGAAAAACTCACGCTCGTATCTATTTTCTTGATAAAAATTATTTCCAGACCCATAATTTTAAAATTATGTTATGTCATGATTTCTTTTTCACCAAACTATCTTTTTTAAAAAAAAAAACAGAGAATAGAGAGGCGTAAAGAGAAGAGAAATTCTGATTTTCTTAAGGAAGTAATCTCGATTCTCTCCAGGTTTCATCAATTTCTCAATTCTAATCTCTACATATTCTGATTTTTCATCTCCTCACTTTCAGAAGGTTAGCACGATCTCTCCCTCTCCTTAATCACTGGTTGATTTTATAAAAGTGAATTAGGGTTTTTTGTCTATATGATGTTGGTTTTTGAATTTCAATTCAATATTTTTGGTTTAGTTTTTTCGTTAATATCATTCATAGAGGACCCAACAAATCATCGATTTCCTCGACTCTCGATACTTTTTTGATCGCAAAAACATTCTCTCCATTTCTTCTTTGGAAGTAAGACCCTAATTCAAGGTTCCAGACATGTTTAAATTATGGTAATTTCGTTTCTCTTTTTAACTTTCATTCGATTATAGGGTTTCATTTGTTCTTACGACTAAAATTTGATTTCAATTTAAAATCGATTTGGCTTATTTTTGTTAGATTATGCTGATATTGTGCCAAATTTTGAAACTAATATTTTTGTTTTTTATTTGCAGGGGTTCACAAGAACCGCCACCACATGTACAAGGAGGACCTGGACAAACTTCATAGTATCCACCGTCAGTAGTTGGTTCTTCTAATTCATCTCGTTCTTCTACTCCATGCGGTGGTAGTTCTTCCTCAAGTTTTAATATGCAGCAAAGGCCTTCTTCAGATTGACCTCAATCGTAATCTCAAACTCAGCTTTCTCCGGCTGAAGCTGCAGGAATTATATATCAATTGAAGGATAAAAGGTTTCAAAACTTGCCCATAACATTGTTTCTTATTTTTTTTGAAGCGTGAGATGCTAATTGCTTGTTTGCTTTGGTTTGAAATATAGCGTTGACGAGTCACGGAGGCTATTAACTGATAGGGAAGCGTACAATCAATTCTTATTCTCACTTGATCAAGTAAAAATTCAGAACAATGTAAGTGGCAATAAAAAAACAATAAACTAATATGATATTGAGCATTTTCACTTTTACGACAACACTTTACATATCTTTAAAACCATTAAGTTTTTGTTCTCTTTTCTTATCTTTCTTTGTCTAGAATTTCATTTCTTTGTGAGATGAAATGGTTGGTGAATTGGAATTAATAATCAAGACACTTCATGCCATTATCTTCTCTTAGCTCTTCGTGTGGCATATGATACTATCTATAATGTGGTGGTTGACATTCCTTACTCCGCATATTTACTTATTTTTCTTTCTTAACTGTTTGGTGCTGACTACGTAGGTTTTTAACCTTACCTGTGCAGGTCATTGTTTGGAAATTGCTTCCTCATAATTACACTTTATTATCTTCAGATTCAATGGGTTGCAGCAATACATCTCGTACAGGTATACTATATGTGAGTGGATTCATCATTTTTCTTTTCGATGGAAGATTGTGCAACCATCTTTAAAGAGTGCAGAACAGGTTATCAGATTAAAGGGGTTGCATAACAAGTTATGCAGTAAACTGAAAGGGTGCATAACAAGTTATGCCACAAACTGAAAGGGTGCATAACAGGTTATGCATCCATCTTTAAAAGGTGGATGTCATACCAAGAATTGTAAATTACTTTATAACAAAATGTTAGAGTCTACTGTCATAGCTGCCAATGCCTTTACATGTTAGGCTACTAGATGGACAAGAAATAACATTAAAGAGGCTCTCTAGTAACTTTGGACAAGGTGTACAAGAGTAAGATCTTATTAGTGGCTAAGCTGCAACAAATGAATCTCGTTAGGCTCATTGGTTTTATATCAAAGATAAAGAGAAGCTACTCATTTACCATCTCATGCCAAACAGAAGCCTTGTTAACTTCATTTTTGGTTTTTAAACTCTCCCCCTATCTTATTTACATGATTCATATATTTTCCATAAACTTGTAAGTGATAAACCAATGTTCTAAATGGTCTTAAAAATACACTTATACGGTAACATGGCTTATTTTTGTTTGTAATTGCACTTTTGATATTGTAATTGTAAGACTTATCATTCTTTGTAAGTGAAAGATTTTTGTTAGTTTTTTTTTATAGTGGCTGCATAATCTGATATGCAACTATAAAAATATCAACATAATATGCAATTATAAAAATAGTTGCATAACCTGTCAAAAAAAATTTTTGGTTAATTATTGATTCGTCTGGTTTCTACAATATATGATTCCGTTTTTTTACTAGATCGAAAATTTATGATGTTCAAAAAGTGGATAGATCCAATGTCACATTCAGTAAATATTTATGATACATGCATAGGGTGCACTCAATGTGTACGAGCCTGCCCCACAGATGTATTAGAAATTATACCCCGGGACGGATGTAAAGCTAAGAAAATAGCTCCTGCTCCAAGAACAGAAGACTGTGTGGGTTGTAGGAGATGTGAATCCGTTTGTCCAACAATTTTCTTGAGTGTCCGAATTTATTTATGGAAGCATAACATGTTATGCAGCTACAAAAATGTCTGCATAACCTGTTATGCATTCGAGAAAATAACTGCATAATGTATTATGCAATTTTTTATTAGCAGTCAAATAAAAAAAATAGTTGTATAATCTATTATGCATACGAGAAAATGAATGCATAACATGTTATGCATACGGGAAAATTGTTGCATAACGCATTATGCATCAACTTAATTTGTTAGCATTAAAATCAACTAAAAAAATGGTTGCATAACATGTTATGCAATCGAAAAAAATGACTGCATAACGCGTTATACATCCTTTTTTTGTTGGAATGTAATTTTTGAGGTATATACATCGTTTTAGTGGTTGCATAATCAAATTAGTGGATGCATAAACCAAACTATGACTGCATAAACTGTCATGCATCCTTTGTGGTAACTCCATAATTCGTTATGCATCCTTTTTTTTTGTTAGAATGATATTTTAGACGTATACATCGTTTTAGTGGTTGCAAAGGCAAATTAGTGGATGCATAAACCAAAATATAGTTGCATAATATGTTATGCATCTTTTTTGGTGGCTGCATAATGGTTATGTATCCAATTTTCAAAATTTATACCTAAAAGAACAAACACCTCCGATTTTTTCGTAAAAAATCTTGATATTGTTGTTTGTACTCGTAGTGTAGATCTCTTTGAAAGCTTTCAAACGAGATAAAATTTGTAAAATAACAAGGCATGGATTTTAGATATGTTATCTTCTAGTTTGGTTACCAATTATACCCCTGAAAAATATGATGCATAACGAGTTATTCATATACTTTTCATAATTTCAAATAATTATAGGTGTCACAGAAACTGAAAAATATTTTAGACCTGACAATAAGAATAATAATTTTTTTCGGTCTGAGCCTAAAATCCCCTTCATGGTATGTAGAAATATCAATTGAGTGTTCAACCGATTGAAACGCGACGCAATTTACCAAAATATAAAATAAAATGGTGGCAGAAGAAAAGGAAAGAAAGGAGGAGGAGGAGCCGAGGAGGAGAAAAAGGGTGTTTACCTGAAAGCCGAAAAATTTATTAGTTGGTAATTGAATTTTTGATACTCAAGTTTGGTGAGCTAACTGGACCTTATTTTTGCCTCCTAATATTTCACCTTTTTTTTTTGGTACGCACTTTTCAGAAATCTGCTCCGTGAAGTTATTTACTCTATGAGAAATGCGTTTTCGTATATGAAGCTGAAGTATTTTGTATCCTTTGGTTTATTTCAATTTGAGCTTGTGTAGGTTAAATTTAAAGAAAAGAAAGTAGCATTCATGTTGGGATATATGTTTAAAAGAATTTTATTTTACATTTATATCAACATATAATCTCTAGTCTAGTGGTAAAGGATTTTGGGTCTTGCAAGGTAGGTCACAAGTTATTAGAGAATCTGAACCTTTAGAGTTAGTACATTCTGATTTGTGTGAATTTGAAGGTGTATTAACTAGAATAGGAAAAAGATATCTCATGACGTTTATTAATAATTTTTCTAATTATACTTATGTTTACTTGCTAAGTCATAAGAATGAAGTTATTGAAAAATTTAAAGTTTTTATTGCTGAAGTGGAAAATCAATTTGGTAGGAAAATTAAGAGATTTCGTAGTGATAGAGGCATTGAATATGATTCTAAACCTTTTACTGAAATTTATGAATCTTCTGGAATTATACATGAAAAAACTGCTCCTTATAACCCTGAAATGAATGGAAAAGCTGAAAGAAAAAAGTTGTACTTTTACTACTCTTATGACTGCATGTTTACTTAGTTCTGGTGTTGCCTCTCACTGGTGGGGAGAAATTTTGTTGACTGTTTGTTATGTTTTGAATCGTGTTACAAATTCAAAAAAAAAAATCTCCATATGAACTTTGGAAAAACAGAAAACCAAATGTTTCTTATTTCAGAGTATGGGGTTGTTTAGTTTATGTTCGTATGCCTGATCCTAAAAGATCAAAGTTATCTAGTAAAGCTTATGAATGTGTCTTTGTTGGGTATGCTCAAAACAGTAAAGCTTATAGATTTTTTTATCTTAATAATAAAGTTATTATTGAGTCTATTGATGCAGATTTCTTTGAAGATATATTTCCCTTTAAATCTAGAAATAGTGGGGGTTCTGTACCTAGTGTTGCTCCTAGTACAAGTTCTAAACTTAGAATAGAAGAATCTAGGGACTGAGAAGGACTATGGTCCTGACTTTTATGCTTATACAATAGAGGAAGACCCTTTCAATCTTCAAGAGGCACTTAATTCTCCGGATTCTAGTTTTTGGCAGGAAGCAATAGACAATGAAATGGATTCTCATAATTTTAATGGAACTTGGCACTTAGCAGATTTACCTCCTGGTTGCAAACCAATAGGTTGTAAATGGGTACTTAAAAGGAAGTTGA